>JAVQJZ010042662.1:0-15654 GCA_036025355.1 Leiopotherapon unicolor | reverse complement strand
AAGAGCAATTTAATTCAAGCAGTCCCCCTATGTCTTAAATAATGCCCTTTGTGTTGTTACTTCCTACAGTCCCCAGACTGTCCATAAATCTGTGTTGGCTTGATGGAATTGGGTGTTACATGGAGAAAAAAAATGGTGACAGGAGATTCTGCACTTAGTTTCCTTATAACCAATGAGTGCTTTTGTTGGATGACAGTAATGTGAAAGGGGACAGTACATTGAATTTCACACCTTTAGTCGACTGAGCGTCACTTTGAATTTGCACACGCATGAGCAGACCGGAGGCACACACACACACGTAAACAAGCACGCCTGCACGCAAAAAGTCACTCTTACGATGGCATTTCTGCCTAAATTAACACCAGTGTGGGCTTCACAGCATACACGTGCATGCTTATAGACACACACACACACACAAACAAACACAAGACTTTGGTTTGGGAGACCATCTTGCAGTTAATGGAAAATCTTTGTAAAACTTGTGGGATATCTACCCTGTAATTTGTGGTCTGCTGATTGTGGGTTGCAAAATATGAAATCAAACTGCGCTTGAATGTAAACAGAGTAGAGACTACACTAGTTTTCTCTTGAAAAAGTGTTTTGAATTTGCTTTGTCAAACAGTAGCTTCTGGGCTGCATCGGGATTGAATATTACATTTTAGCCAGTTCATGTTCTGCTTCTAAACGAGATAGCAAGAGACAAGGTCTGTGCCCAAACATTGGGAAATGTGTGTCAGATGGTGTTTCTCAATGCAGGCCCATCAGGACGCGTAAAGGAGGACAGCAAGTCCAGGAGAAGCACATGGAAACCTTCAGTTCACATCATTAGTTCTGTCTGCCACCTTGTCAGGGTATTTATAGCCCTATTCATCCATCAACAGGTCAATGACACAGTCTGCCAATGGCATCCTTCTCTTTCAGTCCCACTACGTATTACTACTGCAGCTATCTTGCACTGGGACCAGCTGAGGGACTTTCCTGGAGCAAGGATCTGTTTCCAGTTGGTGGTCTGGTTACTGTGGGACCTCATAGCTGCATGTTACACTCTAGTGAAAATGTTAGAATTAGTATTGCGCTGTATAAAATGTTACACTGAAACAAGCAAGGACACAATGCACATACTATAAATACACATACGGTAGCCTACAGTGATCTGTTATGAGGACACACGGAGGCCTATTTGTATGTCACGTCTGTAGATATTGATGCACAACACATAAAGAATGTGCTACGTGTGTGAGGCCTGTGTGTGTCTGTGTTGTTGGACAGCTACCAAAGAAACTGGTAGTCTGGTGTTGTGCTCCCCTTGGTGCAGTGTACTAACACACATAGCGTGGCATATTCTCTGGTGAAAGCATAGCGCGAGAGTGGGAGTGGGAGAAGAGCTGAGTGGCAGAGTGGAGGGGAGGCTCGGTGGGCTGAACGTTGTTTACCTGTCAGCTGGCATTGATTAATCTTGTGTTCGGTGAGATCGCTCAGCGACTCGAACACCTGCCGGCAGCTGTCGCAGCTGTGCAGCGCAGGCTCCTCGTCCTCCTCCTCTCCCTCCTCTCCTTCCTCTGGAGAGAGCAGCCTCTTCCTCAGACGCCCGGTCTCACCATCCTCCGCCGCCCTCTCGAGGGCGCACTCTGGATCTGCCAAGCCACAGGAAATGACAGCACCACATAGTCAGAGGGGTGACCCACACAGTGAGGCACTACAGCTTCCTCTGGGTGACAATAAAATGGATTTCTAGACTCTGGATTTAATAAAAACAATAATAAAAGCTGTAATAAAAATGCAGGTTCAATTTGGGCCTCTGTAACTCAACCACTCATGCCATAACAGAACGGTTGGGCAGGTGAGGGTGAGAGATATACAGGCACACGCAGACAAGGTGGCACAGCGCTCACACACACAAATCTAACACACACGTACACACACACACCTCTGTTATTAGAAATGGTTTTACGTTGTGTTTGCCCTGCTTCACCCAAGCAAAACTTCAGTATATGAAACTAGACTGATGGGAATATGTGTAGTTAATAAATCCTGGATTGCAGTTTTGGCTCGACCAAAGACATATGAAATTCCGCCAGTGAGTGCTGAATTGCATCAGTCAGCGTCTATCAAAGGAGACAGGCCTTGCCATATTATCCAGACATCTAGGCCAGAACTGTGGATGTATGGAGTGTAGCACAGTAAGACACACAAAACTGAGATTGGTGTGCGTTAGGCTGTCGTCACGACACACTTCCCTAAATTATTCAGCCTTGCTCGCAGGCAGCCGCGGGTCGCGCACATCAATATTCTTCAATCCATCTGCAGTTTTGTCTCTTGTTGGCTTTGTGCTGCAGCAGTGCCAGGGGTGGGCGACTGACTACCCCAAACCCGGACCGGGAATCATCTTTCAGAATAGCGGTCTCATCTGACGCTCTTCACATGATGCTCAGACGTTCGGACAACAAATCAAACATTGCATTGTTCGCTCACAGCGTACCATAAACATCTTCACTCACAGGCAAATCTGGCTGGCTCCTGCATCTTATAAATAGGCAGCATGGCCTGCAGCCGTGTTTCTCCCCCGCTGTGACCATTACACTTCACAATAAGACTGATTAAAAAGCCATACTTAAAATCAAACAATCATGTCACCCTGGTTTAGGCTTTGTGGGGGGAGATGAGCCCTTGCTCTTTACTGGCAGCCATTTTAAGCCCCACTGATGCAAGTGTTCCTCAGCTTGTCCTGAAACTCCGGAGGGGAACGTTAGGAGGAAGCCTTTTTTTTTTTTGTCTAGCACACAGTTAACAGTGCCTAAGGACAAAGGAGTGTGTGGCACAGACGTGTGCAGGTGTGGGTGTACATACACCGGGTGTATATACACATGGGCAGCCATTTTAAGTCTTGCTACTGTAGGGTGCTCTGAAACTGTGAAATTCCTTGAGGAAAGACGTTCCAGAACTCATCAAGGCCACCCAGGATTTTTCCTTTCCCCCACTTGCGCCAAGTATTGATGTAACATCACACCCTCCATTGTCCTTCCCTCTTGGCGACTGAGGCTCTCGGAACATGCCCTCTAAAAATATCAGCACTGTGGTCCCTGGTGGGACCATGCAGAACAGAACAGAAGGTGTTTCAAGAAAATGAAAATCCCAACCCAATCCTCGCAGATGCAGGCCTTTCTTGCTCTGGGGGAAACACTTCTGACTGAGGCCAAAAGCCACACAATATAGACTTATGATTCATCCACACACAGACACAAAATTCACAGTATGCACTGACATGTGAACACTTCATGTCTTTTTTACAGGGTGTCTGTGAAGGAAGTTAAAACTGATTTTATTTTCCAATTGCCTTTATGAATCATTAATTTCTCTAATATTCCAGCTTTGCCCTGTCAGAGAAAACAACTGATGGCTACATTTAAACATTTTACGCTCTGAAATAAAAATACACTTATTAGCGCAGAATGCAAATGCATTTTTGTTCATATTAACTTGGAGTTCTCACATCGTTTCAGGGGTGTTGGATCTGATAACAACTGAAGGAAAAATAATTCAGAGAAACTTGGAGATGTGTGAGATTAAAACCCAAAGAGCTTTATGCATGTGTGGGTTTGATTTGGACTTGGCTGTTTTCTCTTGTTTCGAGTGACAAGTTTCAGCTGCAACTTCAAGTGAATCCAAGCTGGGTCAGTGCTCTCGGTCGAGCTGAGTGACCTCCGGTGCACCGCTGTGATGCGGCGCAGGGAGTGTAAACTGCTACTTGTCTGGGGGTGGCGATCTGGGGAGTGGGAGTGCGTGGGGTGGGGGAGGGGGCTTGACACGGCAAGGTCACGTCCAACCCTGGGATTAAAGAGCCACGTCAATACTGAGGTTCCTGTGCCTCTGGGCCTCATACAGTAATCCATCAGATCAGGACATCCTCTTCTACCAGTCTCTACAGGCTGGACAGCAGATCAATACCAGCATGCTCGGAATGGCTGACAATCACATGTGCAATATGGGGAGGAGGGGGGGTAGCATATTGAGAATTTTTCATCACGGCTAACGCCCCTGTTAATTGTGTTAATCAGCTTGACAAAGTTGGTACAGAGGGTAAGGACAAGAGGGAAGCCACATTGACTGCGGATCCATATTCTGATAAGGTCAGCTCGAAGTAACATGATCGGCGCTCCAACTGAGAAATTATTCATAAGGGGAATATAATGAAGATCTGACTGAAAGATTTCTAAGGATGAATCTTCAATCTTCGTGGTGCTAAAAGCGCATTAGTACTCTACTAATAAAATGTGGAGAATCTGAATGGTGATTGACATCTTTAGAGCCATGTAATATCTAATATCTGAGTCCGAGTCCATCCATCATACACACTCTTGTCTCTTACGGTGGCTAGTGACATTTATCTTGCCACAACTTTCATCTTGTGAGTTGAAGAGTCCCTTGGACCCCCCACCCTTATATTATTGAATATTTCTGCTCTTAAATATTTATAACCTTTTAATTGATATTCTTTTCTCTGCTCCATTAGCCCCACCAGGGACCCGTGGTCCCTAGCAGGGAAGCCTACATTCGTCCCCCCACTGTCTGGCCCACACACTGAGACAGGTGGAGATGCTGACCACGGGGGGAGAAGGAAGGGCAAGATTGTACAGGAATACTCAAAGGGAGGGAAAAAAAGAGATAAAAATAAAAAAGTAAAGTGAAGAGTCTGGCCAAGCTGTGATGCCTGAACTAAATCGAATTTTGATCTAAAAAGTTAACTCTCGACATGAACCCTGCCTTTAACCTCGCTGGAGTTTTTATGTCTAACCCTAAGCTTTAAGATTAAATAAAATATTGAGCGCCTACAACAGGGGAAAGTTGTTGTTGGGTACAAAGCAATTTTTGAAATGCAACATGTGATGGATGTCAGGGTTTTAAACTGAAATGCAACCAAATCCAGCTGGAAAACACTGAGCATGAAAGGCGTGAAATCACTGAGGGCTATGTTCTTACTTGCCTGTAGACACTGTATGTCTAGCTCCATCAGGGTTTAGCCTGAGTCTTTCTTTGTGCAATGAAAGACCTTGGTGTCGAAAACATCATTACCAGCTCACCCATCTCCTCATTTCCCCATCATTTCCCAGAGACCCTGATCCTATGATGCCCCCTCCCTGGCAACCCACCCTACAACCACCCACCCCCAAGTTCGAATTAAGAATTTATTTTAACCAGCGAGCAGCTTCTGTCGACACATGTCGGCGGGCCTGATCAAAGGTGAGTACGCTCCTTTATCAGAGTGAGGGAGGCTGTCAGAAATAGGAGGACATTAAGATTGAATAACCTTCACACGGTTGCCGGCACCTCATTATTTAAAAATCTAAAACTTTTGCAGAGCACCCGCCATATATAGGTCACGCTACATTCTAATGCCACATGTGCCTCCGAGTGTATCCTCCTCTGTGTGGATGGGATTTGGGGCTCTCCACTTAGACCGTCACATCCACTGATCCCCCATCATTAAAGAATGTCATGATCCGACGACGGGGCTGTGAGCTTGACACTTGCCAGATTGTTAACGATCATCAAGAATTTGCATGGGAAGGCGGTGGAGGGGGGGATCTGTGTTCATATGGTTGGCGCATGCAATTTGATTTATCTCCTTCAGGTCCCCCAGATTCATATTATGGGCTAATTGCTGTTTAATATTTTGATGCATTTGAAATCTGAAAGTGGATTAGCTGAGGTGTTTGTCAAAAGCCATTTCTCTTAAAACCCTAAACACATTACAAGCTCAAAGTGATGCGCAGACAGAAAATGTTGCCCATCCTGTTATATGCTACAAAAAAAACAAGGAAAAAAAGTATATTTATGAAAATTTTATGATGCATGCAGAGATAAAGATAAGAGTAGCACAGACAGAGAAAAGGTGCCAAACAATTACAGGAGGAGTAAGAACAAACAATGTAGACAACACAGAGAGCAACTACATGAAGACAGCGGCACGTATAATCACAGGTATACAGACGGCATCATCCGCCATTAAAATTTCTGCAGCAAAAAAAAAAAAAAAAATGGTACAAGCATACAAAGAAGACTGGAAATCAAAGCAGTTGAATGAGAAACAACATTTGAACATACCAAATGCTCTCTTTCTCTCCCTCACCCTGTCTCACTTGCTCTCTCACAGGGAGTGATAATATTGAACGGAGCGCCTTGCTATGCCATTAGTGCAGTAAAACATCAAAGGAAATGAATAATAGAGAATATGATTTTCTGAAGTGGTGGAGTGAAAGAGTCCTTTCCTCTTCCTGCTGTACGGAGCCCTGCAGTACATTGATCTGCGGGCAGCCTCAACCTCAGCCAGAGCCGGAGTCTTAGACGCCGCGCCACCACGCTACGCTTGCTCTAACAGCGCGGCACCTTGCTACCCAGACGCCCCTTCAGATCTCTCTAACGCTCCTATTTGCCTCAGTCCACTCCGCTTTGACAGAGCTGACGCCCTCCTCCAAAAAAACAGCCTCAGTCTGACATAGCCGAGAGCAAAAAGGGAAAGAAAGGGAAAAAGAAAGGGATGTATATATAAGAGAGAAGAAAAAGCACGGAGCATGTGGTTATAATTACACACAGGCAGCGCAGTGGTAAAGCCAAGCTGCAGATCTTAAGCCTGCTCGACACTCTCTGTGTAAAAAAGCGCGCTGCCTCATTAAATCTCAGATATCATACTGTTCCTGCCCCTCTATACTATGCATAATACTGTCTATCTTTTAGAGGGCCTCTTTTGTTAGCATTTCTCCTTTGCCTTTGCTACATATCAAACATGAATGAGAAACAGGATGCGGGGCCTGCAGAACACTTGCAGAGTCACAGAAGAGCACAACTGGGGGTCTACTTATGAGGCAGATCTTGACACCATGTCTGATTAAGCCCTTAGCTTGTCAGGAGTCTAATGGCTATTGTGGCCGTGTCCGTCAAAGTGGCAAATGCATGAAAAGCAGGTAAGCTTTTCCGCTGCTTTTCAATTTGACGTTAAAAAGGGACTGTTTGGGCTGTGAGGACGAATTACTGCTGTTGCGATAAAGACCCCGTGACACGCGGGCGGTGGTGGAACATTTCGAGCGAGTTGGAGGTGACAAATTGGCGAGAGAGCGGGAGAAATCTCCCAGCATCTTTAAAAGTTTACCGCGACAAACAACGCTTTTCTCATTGACCGTCCGTCAAGCTGCATCCTGAGAGGGGGTTAAAAAATAAATCAGTCAGACGAAGTCAAATGAGGAAAGTGAGAAATTAATTTGTGCGCCCTCCTGATTTCTCCACAGGCAGACATCGATCATGTGGCGGCTGTCTCCCCTCACTCTGGAGATAGAGGTGGTGGAGGGATGGGGAGAGGGGAGATTCGTGTGTCTGAGGGGGTCGTTGTAATCAGGCACACTCATTAGCTCTACTTTGGCTCTGGATGACAGGAGGTCTCCGAGGCAAGTCTGCCTTTTATGCCCAGTCCTTCATCCCCTGAGCTGGGGTTAGAAGGGCTAAGGAGGCAGTTTCTTTCCACAGAGCCACCCACCAATACCTATCGATACACATTAACACAGCAGCGGATAAATATTGCTCTGCTTTTTTTTTTCCTGAGATGGACAAAACTATTTACTGGCACATCTGATCTATTACACGCTAAAGGGTCAATCGGAAACGCACGACAGGGATGATGGATGACGCCTAAGGTGAGAAGCTGCGCTTTCTGTGTCGCAAAATGTCTGAGGTGTTGGCCTGCTTCCGTTTAAATGTGCCGCAATTCAGATCCACCTCTGAATACCTGCTAGTTGGCAGAGCGTGGATTTGCAGAGGGATCACAAACGCAAATGCAGAAACAATAACGCGGTAGTCGTAAGCAGGCGAGAAAAAGCCAGGATCTATTGTAGTTGTGAATGCAGCTCCTGTATTTTACACAGGAGCACTCAGAAAGCTATGGGTAAATGCCGGACTAATGTGGCAGCCTAAGAGTACTCAGGGTCCCCAGCCTGCTGGGCAAAACCATCCATATCGGGTTTAAAATAACCACGCCTGAGACTTAACCTTTACCAGAGACAAATGAAATGAAAATATACAGTGTGGTGCATCAGGAGCAGGCTTCATTCATAGGGGGCTTTCTGCTAGCCTGACCTGAATTACCGCTCTGTTCCTGGAGGGCCACTGTGAATGGCACGCATGGAGACAGGACACATTCATCTGGGTAGCTCTATTCTACATCATACAGAGGGCTGGGAAACAAAGAGTCTAAAAAAACGGCAGGAACACACAGAAACACAAGGACAGCTATAAGCTTCACCTGCACGCAAGCATGCATGCATGCAAAAAAAAAAAACACAAACAAAGAAAAAAGCTGCAGCAATCTGCCCGTCTCTTATACAAACACATGCAACCATGCAGTTTACAGTACGAAAACCTCAAAAACAGGAAATGCATACTTTATATCTCTTGAACCCAACAAAGATTTTACAGACAGACACACACACACATACACACACACAGACACATGATCCACTTTCCAGCCGAAAATGATGAAATATGAAATGGAGCATTACCGCTTGGAATGGCAGTCTGCCCGGGACTGTGCTGGTCCTCTGTCACATTGTCTTCTACTGCCAGAAAGAGAGAAGGGGGAGAAAAAGAAGGAAAGAAACAGTTAACAGTGAAAAACAAGTTAGACACATTGAGATTTCCTTCTTTTTTATTATTTACTATTGAGATTTTCTGTATGGAAACTCCAAGAGATTTCAACAGCTTTCGACAGCTCAACCTGTGGTTTGGGAATCCGCACAAGCCTTTCATATGTATGAGGTTTGGCAACAAGGCAAACAGCCACCCACGTAAATAACATATTGGACTGGGTAATGACTTGATGAATTATGAAGGTCTCCCATGAAACGTCCTCCCAACATCAACAGTGACCAAGTAAAAAACACCTTGATGACTGCATTAGAAAGAAGGTTGTACAGTGCTTTGCTTAGCTAAATTAGACGAGTATCAAAAAGGAGATTTGTAGGTTCCAGAATAAACACGGAGCTTCCCGAAGCTGACTGCGATCCTACGTCAAAAACACAAAGAAAACATACATTTGTAAAATATATAATCACGCAACGTGTCATAACAGCCATAGCACCTGCAAAGTGCTTTTGCTCTTTAACTGGATGGCTGACAAAATAGTGACTGCTTGATCGGCACTCAACTCCGCTCATTAGGCACATGGCAACTAAACCACTTTTGACTTTTTGACAACAGCACCGGCCTTGAAAAACACAGGCTTCTGTTTAGTAAAAGGTAGGAACCTTTTACATTGGAGCCTTTTTAGAACTGGTGAGAGTTCCTTGTGGCATGTCAAGTACAAGAAATGAAATGGATTTTAACAGCGGGAAGAGAACAAAAGAGTCTCCCACCTGTTCCATGTAAAATGAGGGTCTCACTGAGGACTTCTTACGCCTCTGCGTTCCACCCCTGCAGTTGAAATGCATTCTCCATTATGTCTTTTCTTTCTAGCCTTTCATTTTCCTGGGCAAAGAGGAAGGGGGAGTCTGACAGGACCTCCCAGTAGGGGAGTGTGGTGGTGACTGCCAAAGCAGAAACTGGCGCACTTTTAAAATCGCACAAAATATCCTGTACTTTGCATAATTAAGGCAGGATCCTATGGTGGCAGAAGCCTTTCCCACAGGGGAGCACGAGTCAGTGTCAAGCAGGGTGTCAAACCTCAGTGAAAAATGAAGAGGAAAGTGTCGAGCTGTTTCTTATGAAGATGGCAAACGACGGAGCAACTATGTTTCGCTGTCAGGCCTTGTCCAGCCAAAACTGAATTCCCAAGGAATTGCCATAAGATGCATTTTTTTAATCATTATTATTATTCAAAATAAGCTTAGTTAAAAAAATGCCACTATTCACTCAAATACATATAAGAATGTCTATCTCCCTTAGTAACATTTATAATTGATGTACACAGAAAATATGCTAAACAAATGGTCATGGGTCTAGTAATTAATTAGCAAAATCAATTTAAAGTGATGGAATAGACGTAGCTGGGCACCATGGAGGCGTCTCCCTCAGAGCCACCAAAGAGGACTGTAGCAGCCAACACAGAAACCTTGTCCTGTTAAAGGAGGCCTTAGTGACTGACGCCCTGAGAGTTTAATGAGTTTCTCCAGCACTGTTGAGTGCCTTGCATCTAGGATCATTTAAATGGGCTAGGGATAGGGGGTCCTAATAAATCCCCCATGGTTCTATCAGAGATTGGTGGTGGGAGCCGGAGTTTTTGTTTTGATTACCGTCCCTGTTGGTGAGATGGGGGAGTTCAGGCAGAAAATTCTATTTTACAATGCCATAAGAACTTAAACATTACGGCAGTTTGTGATGATTTGTCACCACTGTGAACTTATTAAAAGTTTTGTCATTTAAAGTAAACAACTTCCATCACAGTGCAAATACTTTTCTCATTTGCACCTGTCGGCCGGATAATTAATAGCGAGCTAGGAGCGATCATGGAGGGTGAGCTGTCAAGTAAGGGCAAACTCCTGTGATGTTTAATGCTAGCTGGACACTTGATCAACAATCATAACACAGTACAAATACAAATAGCCGGAGAGTTTTAATTAATACACTCTAAAGCCTGCCATCACCTCGCAATGACTCTGACTTCAGCTGAATAAAACTCGGTCCACATTGTTGTTAATGCATCACTGCTATCAGTTAATTAATGTTTGACAAGGTACAGTGTATCACTCAGTCAGTGACAAACTGTAATCATGCTGCTAGGTTGTTTTTTTTTTTGTTGATACAATACCAAACACACATGGGACCATTTCGGCACTGCTCCTTTGATTTTCAAAACGCGGAGCAGGAAAAGCATAATCCTACAACAAGTGGCACAGCATTAAAGGCCACTAATTAACACGCAGGCCACACACAAAAATGAACGTAGAGTAACCGTCATTATATTGAGAGTGACAATCCCCCAGACAGGACATTTCCTTTTAAGGGATGAATTAATTTTCTACAGATAGGGGAGCAAAACAAGGGGCAAAAAACAAAAGCGCAAGGTAGAAAAAAACCCCCTAAAAAATATAAAATGGAACTAAATAAAGGAAGAGAAAACAGATTGATCACCGCATGCCCGGCCCATGATACATCACACCCCCGTAAAACTAATGATTTAATAGACATGAATAAGCAAAACATGACAAACTCTCAGCAGCTTGGACCTTTCCTAATCCATCAAATGAATTCCTGTTGTGCAAGAGAAGAGAGCGAAGGGTGCGTATATGCACACGCGCGTGCGTGTAAACGCAGTGCATTTTTTTGTGCTTCTATTCGAGGATTGCCACGTATTTGTGCGTGTAAGCTTGTGTGTACGGGCATCTCGCAGCATTTCTCAGACACACACACACACACACACACAAAAAAGCCCTGAGTGTGTTCCTGGATATGCGTGACTCATCTGCTTGGTTACAGCCAGCTTGGACGATACAGTGCCGAACACAATGGCTGTGTAATCCGCCCTGACTGACCGGGAAGGAGACGCTCGCCACAGGGACTACAACTCAATTTAGCTCGGGTCAAGAGGTCAACCCTCCTCAATTAGGGCCGGGAAAGGAGGGAGGAGGACACACACTGCACATGAATAACTTTCTTAATGAGCATTATTTGAACTGGTGATTAGTGTCATAAATAATTTGCAATAGAGGAGCATGTTAATCACGTTGCATAATATTTGTAATCCTTCATATATCGCTGTGTACTGTAAGCAAATCATGAGAACGATAGTAGGAAAAAAAAAAGAACTCGACTGGTAGCGATAAAAAAAAAAAAAAATTCCATGAATCAATAATCCCATTATGCAATTATTGTAAATTTAGCTTCTGAAAAAACCATTAATGCTATTCATACGGGAAAATGAGACATGCAAATAAGCGACGTATCATTTGATTTGCAGCAGTGCTAGAAATCAATCATTGTCTCTGAATCAGAACTCTTTCTCCATGTGGCAGACAATCCATGACAACAAGAGAGACACATGCCATGGAATAAGAAGAGATATCGGCCAGCTCCCGCGACACCCAGTCCAACACACTGAGCCGCATGTCAAGAGCACTGACAGCCGTGCTAATGGGATTTTTCCACGGCTCCATCATAATTTCCTTAATGATAATACTAACCATATTTTTGTGTCACATTAGAAAAGTGTTAATGGGTGTTATGCCACAGATCATTAATTGTGAGCAGACTGGAATACTGCAGCTTCTTATAAACTAAGAATGACGCAACTGTTAATAGACGTTTTAACAGGGGAGAAAAAATGGAGTATGTTTCTGCATTTTTAATTGGTGAGACTGAGAAGAGGCCTTTTTTACATTTAACATTAAACGTGCTGAGTTCAGTGTGCGTTTTAAAATCAAGAGTCAAACGAGGAGTCCCGACGAGAGGACTTTAACTTGAAGATGCCATCATGTTTTGTTTGTTTGTTTTTTTTTCTTTACAGTTACTAAGGGCCTGTGTGAATGAAGGGTGAAAGGGGGAGTGGTTATGCATCTGTAATGGACATGGTCAAGTTTCTTTTTCTCCAAAAAAAGAAACCATTCAAATTATGACAATTGCATGTTCTAGAAAATCCACATCCATATTTTATTTTACTTTATTTATTCACAGTTCCCTGACACGAAGGGAAATAAAAAAAATGTTCTTCTGATCTCTTTATGTCTGAGCAGAGGAATTTTAACATAAAACAGACATGTCATATTAACTTTCTTTTTAATGGGCCCTTCACAGATTTCACAAACGTACAATAATATTTCCTTTCATGTATAGCCAGGCACTGCTCCAGAGTTCACTCATGTGGCGGCAAATTTCAGCTCCTCAAAAGCATCAAATATTTAAGGTGTACATGACACAGCGCTGATTTCATGACAACCGCTGTACTTAAAGTAAATGGCGCAGAAAATATATTTATATATGCGCATGGCAGACCTGGTAACTTCCCCCCACAGCCAATAAACGCACCAGGACCGAAGACTTGAGAGTGTCATTTGTGCTCCAAATGAAAATATCAAGCCAGCCTCACATTATTCAGGAAGTGCTGTAGGACAGGCAACGTGGCAGTCATCACACGCTACATGCAGGATTTGGAGTGAGATCCTCCTTCCTCGCTGCTCGCCACTGACTGAGGCAATGTGCTGACCCAAAGCCTCTGCACATCAAAACAAAATTACAATGTGCCTACAGTTGAGAAATGTAGACGGCTCAGGATTGAGTAAATGTCAGTGGCTAGGGTGAAGTGTTTGCATATAAGCGAATGATGTATGGTCTCGTCCTGTGCCATTTATTCCCCCAAGCAATAACGTAGCCGGATCTGTCTCTCAGACTTAATTGAAACGGGACTTGTAATGTTGCCCTTTTCCTCGATGGGACCAAAAACATAACCTCTGACTCCCACAAGCAGCCAATACTGAGGAAGTGTGTGTGTGTGTGTGTGTTGGGGTGCGCAGGGAAAAAAAAAAAAAAAAAGAGTGCCAACTGTCACAGCATTATTTTCTCATCTCCTCTACATACACTGCATGTCCATACGATTCACGTCGATCCCTCCCAAAATGCCGCACATGACGCCTGCTCTACCATCCCTCCACGTTCCATCGGCACCTCCGTTTATTTTCCCTTTCTGCAGAACAAAGTGTTCTTTCTGCTCAAAAAAAAAAGGCACCATCCACATTGACCACTGCCTCAAGTCAGCAGAAGACAACCTATAAAAGTGAAACCTGAACTCTGCAACCGCAGCCTGTTTATAAAGACGCACAGTGCTCGCAGACACAGGCTCTCGCACGCGCATGCACGCGAGGACACATGCGAAAACGCGGTGACACAAATTTTGAGATGCCACTTTTGTGTGAGCGACACACATTAAAAAAAAAGTCTGCAAAAAAAAATGCAATTCCTGTTCTCTGCAGCCCATAGTAAAGAGTAGAGTGTCAAGCAACTATTTTAAAAAATGACAAGGAAAGTTATTGTGGACATCTGTATAAGTGTATCTCTGTCCCTGAGGAAAGAGATAGACAAAGAACAATAAATAACATCTGCCTGGCCTTCCTTGGGTCTGATCCAAAACAGGGAAATATCTATGACGTATCTGCATTTCTGCTCCGCTCGAGCAGTCGGAATGAAGACATAAAAGTCGGGATGTTTTGTGCACCACATTTTTCCAATTTAAATTTTAGTGACAATAACAAAACAAACAATGTCATCACTCTGACTTCATTTGCATACTGATTTGCTCACTCTCTATCCCTCTCTCTCGCACGCGTAGATGTACACAAATCTTGACAGATGTTCCTCTGAATGCACACACACACACACACATGCACGCACACACTTGTAGCATGTAGGCACGCTGGCGGGAGACGATTATATATAAGTGATGTGTCTTTTGAGAATCGCAAATGTCACACCAACTAACAAAAAAAGCAGTCAATGCCAATCTGGTCTGGGAAAATAGGAAATCTATGTATAGAGCTGTTTACTGTGAATAGAGCAGCGCAGGTCTGGAAGCAGAATGTGACAATTTTAAGATGTGCATGCACTCACATTTCCTTCCCCCCCCACCTCCTCTCCTGGGTATTGATTTAAAATGGTGGCTGCATGAATGTACTACCGCAGACCATGTAATCTTCCTTTGAGATGAAGACTTCCGAGAACGAAAGGGGAGAGAGAAAGGGGTCCACAGACCACAAGCTGGGAATGTGAAATTGTGGACAATTATTTGCTGAGCAAAATACAATGCCTGCCAGATGAACTGGAGCTCAACCTCCAAAAACCCAGCGGCTCCCCCCAGCAAAATGCTACAGAGAAAAGTAGTGTGTGAATATATGTGAGTGTGTGAGTGTGTGTTCAAGCATGTTGCTCTGTCTCTTATTTCTCTCTCCACCCCCGCCCCCCCCCTCCACTTCGTACACACACTCACATACAATCAGACACAAACGCACGGTTGAACTGCCATCAGTCCAACTGTTAAAAAACAGAAGAAGAAGAAGAAGGGACAAAAAATGAGGAAAGCAACAAAAAGCACACACACACGAGCTGCTGTGTGTGCTGTCACGCTAGGCTGACATTCTTTTTTAAAAAAGAAAATAAAAAAAAAATAGTCATAAACTTCAAGTTGTTTTCAAGCTTGGGACAAACCTGGATGATAAATCCAGATGTTTGCAACTTTTTTTTTTTATTGTTTTGTTTTTTAATGAACGTGTCCAATTAGCACTCAGCACTATAAGCTCACATCTGATTTCTCTTTCTACTATATTGTGCACACACACACACACATCACAGCCCTCCCTTTCCCCTCAAACATATAAAATGTTTCCTCTTTAGTTTCTCAGACTGTAAGGGGGGGTTAGGTGAGGTGTTGGTGGTGTTGTAGGAGGGGGGGGGGGGTGTCACGTGACTCTGCGCCCCATTCCATCAGACGGCTTAAGTTCCGAGCAGGAGCGTCTTTAACGCATCCAGATGTGTGGCTGCGCTGTTGCTCTCTAAATTATCCATGCCCTGCCCTTGCACTTTAACTATCATTTCAGTGTACAGTCTGAGCTGAAGCCGGGGGGGGCCGGGGCGGCCGCCCCCCCCCCCCCCCCCCCCCCCCCCCCCCCCCCCCCCCCCCCCCCCCCACCACCC
>JAVQJZ010042642.1:0-13717 GCA_036025355.1 Leiopotherapon unicolor | reverse complement strand
GATTATTGTTTTTCATGATTATTTTTAGACATTCACATCCCTTTAAGTCTGAGGTTAGAGAAATATCATGGACTCACGATGCTCAGAGCACAATAAATACTGAGACAGGCAACACTAAGATGAAGCATTAACATGTAATATAACAGATACTTTATTAATAATGAATCTTTGCCTACATTTAAGTGTTTTTGTTTCTTAAAGTGAACCACACACAGGTTGCGTCTCTCTCTGAGGTCATCGTGCTGTATAAAAGCTCCGCACGTCCTTTATTAGGAAAAGTCATCGTCACCGGGCTCAATCCAGGCAGCAATTATGTTTCACTCCAAATGTATTTGGGGGAAATAAACGAGCGGTAAATAAACGTAATCTCCAGCAGGCAGGGCTGCTTTAATACAGGCAGGCACAGACGCTATTCCACAATACATTTTCATTTCAATACTCGCGCTTTGTAATTATTACCATTATTAGTATTGTGATGATGATGTGTGTTACCACGCTTCTCGTAAAGGAAAAAGATTTTATATTATTTCTTTGTGTTCTGTTGGAGTCAGAGGAGATTTTTCTGAGGCGGTTTTCAGAAACCAGGAAGCTGCCCCTCTGGTCTGCTATAAGGTGCAGCTGCTTGAAACTCTCTTGAAATATATAAAAAAAAAAAAAAATCTGTCAAAGTGAATATCTTTTGATGTGAAATCTTTGATCTCTGATCATAAGATCTGAGAGTTGAGCTGCTGAACGTCTTCACATCGACAGTCTTTGATTTGGAGATGGTTTGTCAGTGGAACTCGGAGTCACATTTCATTTGTTATGTTAAGATTTCATCATTACAACATTATGAAACATTTATTGCATGAAAATGCTCATATTAGTCCTCTAAATGGGTTTGCTTTAACAATAATCCAGATTAAAATGATGACAGTGGGATCTTTGAATATTCCTGGTCGCCGTGGGTTACCGGCGTAACAAATTCATCATCAAGGCCTTTACGGTCACCTGAGACGGCGTCTCAGTATTGCTGGCAGTGGTCACACCTTAATGATCTGAGTGCTTTCTGAAGGCCTCAGTACCTCACCGCTCATCCGTCACGTTCGCCATCAGACTGTGACAGCACAGCAGTAATGGTGTAGCGTTTCCATTTTGAAGGTCACTTACCAGTTTAAAGTGACAGGGGAAAGCGAGGGGCCTGTGTGTCATTCAGGGCCAATACCGGTTTGACATCTGCTTCCCTTGACGTTCAATCACTGTGATTTTCTGTTTCCCACTCAGCCTCTGTGATTCTGCAGCCCGGCTCGGCTCAGGCAGGTGGGAAGTGATGAATGTGGCTCAGAATCGGGCAGGTGGAAAATGATGAATGGCAACAATCACGCCTGACCATCAGAGGAGGCTGCACAAAGCAGCAACACAAAGAAAATGATTACCAGAGGAGTTCTGTTAAATGAGTGACTCCTTTATGATGTTTTATTATATATATATTTTTAACCATTCAACCATAATGGACTTTTCACTTCGACCCTGCCTTTGACTTTTCTTCAGCTAGCAGGATCGTCGTGTGAGCAATGGTTTCATTTTGGACATTCAAGTATACAAACTGCAGGAACGTTTAAGACGTTTGGGCCTGAAAACTCCCACAAGTGATTGCTGAGAACCAAAACACAAATTCAGAGCACAACAGTCAGTTTTGGAGGCACCTCATGATTTGAAGCAGATCTAAAGATTTTTGAATAAAAGAAAAAGTGATTCAGTCAAAATCAAAATAGTTCATCCCCTTTGGAGGGAAGCTAATTTCATTACAATCTGATGGAAAATGGAGGTAACAAAAATCATTCTTTTTTTGTGTGATTCACAGGAGCCAGAAATCTGGCTCATGGTTTAATAAATACGTCATGAAGGTCTGGCCTCTGAGTTTTTGCAGCAAATTAAACGACAATCTGTTCAGCAGCCGTCGAGATATCGTGCTGTTGAGCAAAGGGTTTCTCGGGCCTTGGGAAGAATTCTTTTGCTATTTCAAGCCATCAACATGCAAATTTGTCTTCTAAAGCTCTAAGCCTTATTACAGATTGCAGAGTCCTCCTCAAGCAGCTTTGGAGCCTCTTGGAAAGAAAAAAAAGTGCAATCTGAAAAAAAAAAGTGTGATTATCTTGTCGAGTCACTGTTTAAAATTCCCCTGCTAGCCTCGGCCCTCACCAACCTGAGATTGCACGCTTGCAGCAGAACCGGAAGGACTCGGATGACCACGTCGGTTTGGCATTCAAAGCGGCGATTTAATTCCAAGGCTAATATTTTCAAGATTTCACACGGCTCAGGATCTGTTTCCTGGAAGGACGCTGCGAGAGAATCTAAAGCCTGTAGCTGCTTTACCTCTCCCTCTTGCACAGTAATTAACCAGCGAGATTTTAATAGCCATTGATGGACAAATAACTTAAGTACTGTTCATTTCCCTCCCTCCGTCTTCAGTCTCCTCGCAGCCCTGCAGACTGAAACGATCCGGCCTCAGCAGCCTAAATGACAGCAAAATCTACAAGTGATGGATTTCGCCCATAGCCACTGAGAATTACAGTGCTGCTTTTTTAGGGGAAACCACAGAAACCCTGGATCATAAGTATATGTGATCGATAAGTGTGTGTGTGAGGCAGGGATCCCTTCTATAAAAAATACACAGTAAAATAATTCATGTGGTAAGAAAGAGCGGCGCAAATTGCCAATTACTGAGTAAGATCCAATCGGAAAACTCTCACAAATGGTGCCTTTGAGGGAGCTTAGTGTCTCATCAGGGAATGAAAGGCTGGGCCCGAGGACACATGCAAATATTAATACTAACTATCATTTAAGAGTCTGACATACCAGAATCAATACTGAATAAATACGCAAGATAAGGTCCCCAAATTAATTACAATATTTGCAGATTCCAGATAGACAGACAGTAATCGTATCCTCCTGTCTAACTCTGTTCTGCTTATGTGCTGCAAAAGAGACGTTATGTCCTGAATTATGTTTGTAAGTATTTTTAGTGTATGCAGCAGGTTGCAAAATACTGATTCTGTTCACTGTTTGAAATGTTTGATATGTGACGTGATATATCAGCTCGCAGCCTCTAAAGCATGATTAGGTTTTTAATACAAGCTTGTTTTGGCGCTTGAAACACGTAGTCGGGGGTTAAGGAGACCGACCTGCCGTCTCGGTTAAGTGCTGAGAAAGATTCGAGTGACTTGAAGCGCAAGACAGAATGTGTTTACTTCATTAGCATTTAACTAAAACCACACTCTTTCTCTAACTTTAAGAGAAGTGCTCTCGCCGCTTCAACCTTAATCACACACCGAGATCAGGCTGTGAACTCCAATCACAAATATGTCTAATACAAAAAACACTTCTTTCACTTTAAACAGCATCTGCACTGATGTTGTACTATAAATTTAAATACATAGAAATATACAGATGTGAGAAAAAGAAGGACCGGCTCTTTTTCTATTTTGAAGACCTCGAGGACCCTTCGTCATCATGTGCTCGTTGGGTCGAGCTTTATCCTGCTGTGCTGCATCCTTTAGTGCCTCTAGACACGAGTGGACGCCTCCATAGTCGCTGTTGAGTCGTGCATGCAGCAGATTAAAGGTACCTGTTTTTGCTTTTGTTCAGTGAGACTAAATTTGTTCGTTCTGCAGGTGGCGATGATATTTGTTAGCGTGCTGGCTGGTTGGCAACCTGATCTCCGGCTCATTTTGTCCACCTGCTGAAGCATCCTTGAGGAAGACACTGAACCCCAAACTGGTCTTGATGGTCAGACCAATAATAATAATAAAAGTGCTTTAATGCCCTTATTCTGTTAGGCCTCATGCTAATGAATGTACTACAGGAAGCTGGCTGAGCTACAGGAAACCTCCAACAACGTGCATTTACTGTGTATTTATGCTTCCTGTTTACTTTAAGCCTTTTGTTTTAGAGTTGGTTGCTGGCTGATGATCATGACCATGATTTCTTGCCAAAGTCGCACAAACCTGATCTGCATAAACACAACCTGACTTACCTCACCCAACCCGCCTGAATAAGTTTGTTTGGAGCCAAGAAAAAAACAACTGAATGAGCCCGACAGCTGACAAACCAGCATAAAAACAGGGCTTTACTTACATCTATCCATCTGTTTCTCCCCTCTGAAATATTCAAAACCCTTGGCTTGTTTATGTAGAAACTTCAATTATGTCATTTTGTCAAGGAGCTCAGCCGCAACGCACGAGGAGGCGGTAACACCTCTCCTGATTACTCTTTGGGCTTTCTGTGTTTTAACAATTGAAACGACACTTGCCATTTGAATAAACACAAGTGTAATGCCGCAGTCAACTGCTTACAACAGCAAAATGAGCCTAAACCGCTGAATAACACACGAGAACATAAGCGCCCAAGCGCCGCTGCGATTGGCCTTCGTACGTTTTGTGTACGAGACATGAGGGATTTCTGATTTTGTTCTTTTATGAAGCAATTATAAGAAATGGAATAAAACATTCCTGAATTAGGCCCGTGGTCCCGCGGGCTCAGACAATACATTTCCCTGTGAAAAAACACCTTCTCTCCGATGAATGACTGAAAGCAAACACAGCAATTACTGCAGCGTTGCAGCAGAGGTTTTCCTCGCCGTGTGAGGAAGGACTGTGGGATTTCTGTTTCTTGCTAAAACGCTATTACATTTTGTGCTCAGGTAATACAGCTTTCAGTGCTAAGCTTGGGTTCGGTGCGCTGTACGATATGATACATGAGCTCAGTAGCCCGGCTGGTTTTGGAGGTTATTGGAGTTTCAGCTCTGATGATACACCGCTCTCATTGTGCTCTTAGATATGCAGCGCTCTGAGATTGAAACCGAGAGCTCCTCCGCAGTTAGCAAGCCTCACAATCTACCAGCTTTGCAACTTTTTAATAACATTTCCCACCCTGCAAGATGTGCAGTATTGGATAATGTACCACTAGCTTTATCCATAAGAGGATGATTAAAACCTGCTGCCAGGAGCTGATAGCATTAGTCAGTCACCACTATGATAAATGACCTTCACATCTATCACGTTATTGTCAAAAAAAAAGAGGAGGGGAGAAAATATTTGGCGATGATGTGATTACTGAGGCAGAGAGAGGAGAATGAGACAATGCAGACATCAGAGGGCTTCATTAGCATCATTAGCAGAGATCACTCCTGAAGGTCACGTTTTTGAAAGTGTATCTGCAATTCAGAGCGGCCAGATTTGCTCGTGCTGACCTTCCCTTTATCGTCTGTACACCACTAAGTCCCGCTGATCTGAGATGTTCCTCGGTGAACTGTGTCTCGGGACGCGCTGGCAGTTTAGCGCGCCTCACTGATGATCCTCTCCTCACATATTTGCTGCCTCTCCACTTGAAAGCGCCAGATTGTGTTTTTCTGAGGGTGAACACGCCGTGCCGAGACCTTTGGTGTTACATATCTATTTCAGTGAACGTTACAGCGTAATGAATGCGTGTCTGCCTTCCAAAGGAAATATTTACATGATGAAAACAAATCAAATCAAAGCTGGCTCGCCTCCTCTGTGGGCGGCTCTTCATCTTCACTTCATATCAGAAAGCAGAGTGACATGTTATAGATAACCACATAGTTAACAGTGTGAGCGGTCGAATACAGATATTTAATTTCCACCTTTCCAAAGCCGACAATCCAAGAGTCAGTCCTGCTTTTTGCAGGAAGTGAAAACAGGTGAATCTCCCAAGTGCTCTGCGAACCACCCGTCCCATCCTGTTTATCCGGAGCAGAATTGCAGGAGGCTGCAGCTTATCTGAGCTCATGCCCAGCCTGGGCGAGAGGCTGGCTATATCCTGCTCCATCACAGGGATGACACATATATTAGCCCGTTTCCATTACGGGAACTTAACGAGCCTTAACTGAAGCCGTCGTCACAGGTTCTGCTTTTTGTTTCCACTGTACTGTGCTGCTTTCCTGACCTCTCACTGCAGCACCGCTCTGGAGGTGGCACTAAATCTGAGTTCATCCAGGTAATCTCCCACACCGCAATTAATAACGTAGGACAAGTGTCTGGATGAGCTGCGGAGAAGTGAGGTTCTGTATGCAGGAGACGTCCTGGTTCATGACGTTTGTCTTAACGTTACAGCTTTGTCCCTGTAAACTCGATTGGTTTGCACAACGTTGGGTATGTTTGTGCATTAAAAGTGTAATTACATCTCACAGTAACATCCAGGTAGTGTCGGCATCCTAAAATCATGTAACATTTTGTAATAATGAGGCGTTTCATCTATCGCTCTATAGAGATAGAAATTATTTCCTTGTCTCTGTCATACTCATCAGCTCCTCGTCCCCTAATTCAGAGAGAGAGAGAGTCACATCAGCAGCTGCCAGCGTGTCCTTCTGGGAAGCCGGTCTGTCACCTTTTCAATGACGTTTAACCGAAAAACGTTCTGGTTTGTGAAGCACAGTGGGAAAACCCGGAGCCTGGACCTTATGGTTTCTCACAGGTTTCCCGCTATTAGAAGCTGTTACAGGTTACAGGTCAGTGGAAATATATGTAGACAGACAACCTTTCACACACACGGCAAGTTATACTGCACACCAATCCTGAGCTGGCCCTGAGTGTGTGGTGTGTTCACCGCACAAAAACCACAGAATTAAATACAATAAAACAGTCTAAATATGAAAAGAGACAAACAACAAACACTTCTGGACTTGCTGTTGATGGACGCTTTTGTCCCACAGTGCAATGCAAATAAAGTGCCGCTGACTTTACAGAGTCGCAGTTTGTTTGATGCACGCCGTGAGATTCAGTACAAAACAGGAAAATATGTTGATTTTTTTTTTTATACCAACAACACTAACTATGTTATACTATGGTACAGCCATATTGTAGATACTGTGTACAGTTGGTGTGCATCATGGTATTGGGAGACAGCTATAAACTGGAGTTGGGATGAATCCACTGGATGCATAAAGAAAAAGAGACAATAATAAACATGTTTGTTAGCATAGAGGGTGCAAGGAACACCACAGCTCCTTTTAAAGTGCTGCAGGATGTGTTTTAAAGGAAGCGGTGTCAGTGATAGCTTTGCGTCGTATATGTGAAACTGGAGTGAAGTTCTTGAAAGATTTGAATTCAAATGTTATATTGCGCCGTTAAATTTCAGAGGTAAGTGCATTTTCAATTAGGTGTTAGGCATTTATTTTAAGAAATGTGCACGAGCAGCGGAAGAAATGTTAATAAACAAAATGTTCTGACTTTACAAGTGAAAACGTTCAAAGGCTAACTGAATAACGGCGGCTCTGCACAGTTAAATGAAGCCCTCGTGGTTAAACACCTCATTTCTCACATGATGCTTTTATGTAGTTGAGTGCAGTTAAAATGTTTTTTTTTACTGTAGCTGTCTCTGTGTTCATATAATGAGCAAACAAAGCAGTCATATTGCCAGCTTACTTTGACAAACAACCCATGAAAAGAGACGAGAGTGCAGGGCTCGGCTGGCTGACGGGAGCAGGCAGTCAAACTGAAGCAGCTGCAGCCGCCTGTTGTTGTGCAAACACGGCACAGCTAGACCTGTTATATTTCAGTTTTAATTGTTATTCACAGAAGCTGAAGTGATTTAGATGTTAACCTGATGTATAACTTTCTTATTAGGGGGTAATTCAGGCTATTATGATCTGTTTGTGTGTTTGTGTGTGTGTGTCTATCTGCATTTTCTTTTGTTTTTTACTTCATATGCTGAGCTTTTCCTCACAGTACCTTGCAGGTAGGAGGCAGTTATGCAGGCAGCGGATGTAAAGCAAGGTGCTCCTTAGAGAAGTAAAAACTATAAATTTAAAAAAAATGGGTCTTTATCTTGGGAGACCAGACAAACAATATTTCACCGTGGTCCTACCCAGCAAGCTCAGCTGCGTTCATATTGAGACTCTCCCCATATAAACAGAGCTTGTTCACAGTAATGGCTTCCTGAGGGACAGATAGGAAACAGACCCTACAGAGGTAGATAGTCCTCCTCTCACAAGTCCCATCTTCTTGTAAATTTGCAGCAGTCTCGGTGGGGTGATAAAGCAGATGCACAATTTACAAGCTGTGGGACAGCAACAGCACACATTTGAGTTATTACCAAGAGCACAAAATTGAAGCAGGAGTCATGTTTTATGCAAACAACTGAAACATCCCTGTCTACTTCCAGTATCATTAATGTTTGCCAATTCAAAGATACTTTATTGTTTGAGGAAACAACACTGAAAAAAATAAAGCCTATTATGTTGTCGAACAGGAATCTGAATAACAAGATCCATTTACTTTCAGAGCTCGGCTGAAAGTAGGACTGAAATTGTAAACTGTGTCCGAAGGGTGGCGCTAGAGGAAAACCAATTGGATCATTAAGATAAAAAAAAAAGAAAGAAAAAAAATCCCCTTCAGAGCATAAATGTGCTTATCAAACTTCATAGCAAACTTCACTGAAGACGCAATAGAGGAAACCCCCGTGGCTACCATATTTTATCCAACAAGTTGTAGTGAAGATAACGGCTGAGAGACAAGCTTTCATTTCTTTATTGATGCAATCCCTCTCTCTTTCTTTTTTTAAAATTAAAGAAATATATTTTATTAAAAAAGAGCTTATGGCAGATCATTAAAAAATAAACACCATTGGAAAACAGCGTTTAATTGACTCTGATGTGGAAAAAGAAGCCACTTCGGTGCAAGCCTGCCTCCTAGAAATTCTGTTTATATCGCGCTAAATAGTCTTTCCGATTACGCTGTGGTGACACGTGTAATCTGTGGCTGCTGCGTGTTCAGAGGCTATGAATTTTTTTTGAGTAAATGAAGCAAAGCTCTGCATTTGTAGACTAAACTGGAGCAGAAGGGAGTTGGTGGTGATAAAAACATGTATTAAGTCACTGCAGACTTTTTCTGTATGAAACCAAGACCACAATCTTTCTCTAAGTTCTGCATATGCCTGAGCATAAGCACAGAAAAGCTTAATGAATACTACTGTGTGTATGGATTGTGAAATTCGAAAAAAACATTTTACTGAAACATTCAGTATCAACATTTTTGCCAGATGTGTTAATTAACAACATTTTCTTATTATGTTAATTTCCCTAAAAACACAGATGCAGATTAGTCCTATCAAGCTAATTTCTTGGAGACAGGTTTGTTTGGTTGTGGAAATGATGCATTCAGCTACTTTAGTGTGTATTATCTCCCACATTTTGCAGTTCTTAGAGCTCAATACACAGTCACTTTAGTCATGTGTGCGAAAAAAAAGGAGAGAAAGAGACTTTAACCCTGAGAAGATGCCTCTGGTTGCAGTTATGTGTGTAAATCTTGCCTTCAGGGGGACGGCGTTAACACAGCAGCTAATGGTTACCATGGTTGCCATCTTAGTTCAGTGTGTCAGCCTGCGAACATCCGCCAGTCGAGGCAGAAAAAACAAAAACGTGCAGCCGAAGCGGACGTTGGCGCGTATCTGCTCACATAGCAAAGTGCTAACAAACTAGAAATTGTGACTTGCATCCTCTGGGAATATGAATTTCTGGAGCAAACATTAAGGTGATCCATCTTAACGGCTGTCGAGAGATCAGCCGCCGCCGTCCCCAAAGCGCCGCCGCCGCCGTGGCTATAAACACGGCACATGCTGTCATAACTGTTCGGGGATGTGTCATCTGACATTTCTCTGTTGAAAAGTGACTGTTTCTGTCGTGAACATATGTTGCGCCGCGCTCCATCACATCATGCTAAGCGTTATTATTCTGTACATGAAATCCCATCAACTCTTCTCATTTAGAGACTCCTTTGTGGAGTCGGGGCGGATTGATTATCATTACCTCAATGGAGAGAGAACCAGACTGGCACCAGCACTTCAGCTTGCACTTATTGGCGGATTGTATTGACACTCTGATGCTGAGATAGGCTGACTGACAACACTGTCAGTGTCGCTGCGTGTCTGGGAGAGTGCCTGAGATTAAATGGTCCACGGGAATTATCCTGCTGCTGTTATTTAGTGTATTTTAAGCCAACGCTGGCAGGGCACCATGTGGTGAGGGGACACTTAGATAAATCAGTCAATCAAAAAGTCTTGTTCCTCGCGAGGGACTGATGGCTCGGACAGTAATCTGGGCATGTAGATGGAAAGACGCAGGCCCCCTTTTACTCGTCCTGCACTTGCTCTTACACTTTGCCTCCAGGATGTGAAGTTCAATATAATTTAACAAAACTTCATAAATGTTGACACGATTAATGCAAACCTACGGGGGACAGACGCTCGGCTGTGGACTGACCACGCTCAAAGTGGGTACCCACAAAATCCTCGATCACTCAGGCTTTTACACTGATTATGCATGTAAGGTTATTTAAAGTCTGCGAGGGTGCAGCGCTCGCGGCTTAGAGGAACTGAGCTGTAGACTTCTGATAGCGGCAGCTCGCTTCAATCGCAAACCTACTTTTGAGCCCACGTGACGTGTTGTTTATAAGCCCCATCACATCAACCTCCAGTAAATAAACTGAAACGAAGAAGTCACAGTTAACTCGGTGGGTTGGTCGCTGTCGAAGTAAAAAAAAAAAAGAAAAAAAGGAGCCTGAGGGCCTCCAAATGTTTCTGTATCCGTCATTACTCAGGTGTTTTCACATCTGGATCGTTTCTCAAACTGTCCCTAAAGGTGCAATCTGTTCCACTTGCACAAATCTTAAACAACAACCAGCTCGTTTTGAGGATGTACATTGTTGTACCTGTTACTCATGTTAATTACGGCTTTTTTTTTCAGCCTGCCTCTGCAAAGCCGCTCGGCATGAGGAAGTGCGTTGCGTGGTGAGGGGGGATTTGCTGTAATTGGCTCCCTGTGAGTTTTGTACAGATATCAGCTGAACATGTGCTTTGTCTACTTGCTTCCATTAGCGTAATGGTCCATTTGTACCCGTGATGTGCTGAGGTGAGCACACACAAGGTTTATGGAACGTAACTATTTTTGGCCCACAACAAAACACCCCTGCGCTCATCAAGGTGCTCGAGCCGCCGTAGTTGTTTTGGAAACAGCGAAAGGTAAGAAGAAGAGGATAAAGACGATAAAGATGTACTGTCGCAAGCTGCAGCAGTTTCAGGGCACCGACAAAAAGCAAATGACCACCACCCTTGAACCTGAAAAGACTCCCTCTGAGATATCATTTCCTCGAAGAAACCAAGGGCAGCCGTGTTTCTTGTTATTCAGTCTGCTTCTAATAGAAATATAAAAGCATTTTATTTGTTATGTCGCACGAGCTGCATTTGTATCATGTCGTCGAGGCGGCCTCTTCTCTTTTCTCTCCAGAAATGGCTGCTGAGAAGGAAAAAAAAAGTGGCTTTGAGGTCTCTTGGTGGAAAGTGAAGGGAATCCAGTGTGTCTTCTCAACAGATAATCCATAAAAAGTCAGGAGACTGTCCTCCCAAGAAAAACGACAGCGTCAGTCGTCTCAGTAAGTGGCCCAAAGATGACATGTTAATGTTGGAGTGACAAAGCCCTCTAGCTGCTGCAGTAATTACGATGGGAGCCGAAGAGGAAGTCAGACTATCAGGAGGAGGCTGGAGCTGGATGGATGAGCCACCATCGTTCCCCGACCAAACCCATGCAGTTATTATTATAAGCGCGACGACCGAGATACCCTACCTTTAAGCGTTTAACACAAACCACAAAACAAGTCGTTCTTTTGTGCCAAAACCGAACTGAGACTTAATCACGGCCTTGTCACTTCACTAAAACTAAGTCACAGTCACAGATTGGAAAATGCTTCTGTTTGTCCTTCTGGAAGACTCTGACAAAAGACATAATTTACTGTTTAATTAGGAGGATTTGTTGAAAGTTAGCAATGAAATTCAAATGAAACTGGAGAATCACCAAGTTATTATTGTTAATGCTGATGGAGGGAGGAATTTAGATGGAAAAATACTGCTGAAAATGACTGAGTGAGAGGACAATTTAGAAAGTTGGACAAATTGTTTCGGTCTGCGGTTGAATAACGGCAGTCTGTCGGGGTGCGAAATGAAGTTGGTGCTGAAAACTTTGCCAACAGGACGGAGTAAAAACCTGCTGTGTGCTCTCCTGATGAGAAAATGACCATCATGGCTGTGTGTGTAGCCATGAACACGATAATAACATGAAATGATGCTAAATGTCATGTACCTTTTCTGTGTAGTTGTACTATGTTCATACAGGCATCATGGACAGTTCCAGGAGGGAGAAATCTAATCACTATACATTGATTATTATTTCACATTTATTGGTTTTCATGTCACCAGTTTTTTCCGAACTTGTGGTCTTGAGATAACTGTAAAACTGGAGTGGCTTTAGGACGCTCTGCTCTCCAGGCCTGCTCCTGTCGTCAGTTCCCGGCAGGGAGAGGAAAAACTAGGTCTGAAGTGAGAACATCGGTGTACCGAGGCGCTGCTGAAATACATGTGGACAATAATTGTGATGCTACAGTCAGTTTTGGCTGTGGGAGGTAAATTTGTCTCGTTCCTCCAGCCACTTGGCTGTAACATCCATTATTTAGGAGACGTATGCCTCTGTAGGACTCTATTTCGCCGGTGAAGTAGTTCAACTGAAAAGTGGTGAATTATGGCATTTAGGAGCCACTGTGGTCTGTGTCGTGCATTACAATCTAACAGTGAAGGTGTGGGGAGCAGTGTGAGTCATTCCACCCTGAACTTTTTGCTTTCTTTTATCAAGTGTCATAAAGTCGTGCATTAATTGAAGACTGAATAAACGCTGATATTACGGCTGGTCTTTTGCACCGAGGTAACGTTAAGCCCCATTTCAACAGGGTTAACATTACAAGGGGGAGGTGAGGAACATGAAATACATACTGTGCTCCTCTGTAATTTAACTCATCAGTCCACACAGTAGTTAAACCATTGTGAAATTACAGGCTAGAGTCTGTAATAGACTAGCAGCAGGACAAAAAAAACGAAAAAAGACAAAAGCTTCCCTAAATGAAGGCGGGAGGCTCTGAGGGAGCCGTGTGAGGCAGAGAGAATAAACCCATGGAGAAGAAACATCCATAAATTGCCTAGAAATAATAAAAAAAATCATCACATTTTTAAGTTTTGCTCAATACCAAAATGATCCAGTGATCCACGGGTACAAACAGGAAGTGCTAATAGCTCGTACTGAGTCCGCTAATGGTGCCAATTTTCTAACATGTAAACAAAAATAAAACCCAGGAACAAAAAAACACAGTACCTGAGGCTGACATTACATTATAACACACATTACAAAAGCCCATTTGATGAGCTTTTATGAGCTCTCTTGATGGCTGTTATTTATTCTGTTAGTCTTCTGTTAGTTTTTCCCAGCTTGTGTTTCCTGTGATGCAGAACTGATAAAGAAAGTCGACAGTTGAAGGAAAAAAAAAAGTCAGAGATTCACTTCAACGCGCGAGGACGTTGCTCCTGACGGGATTTAAATTACAAGAGCACCGGCAAGCTCCAAGAAAAAACAGCATGCAATTACAGCTGTAATTATTACTGGGCTCGGGGGTTTGAAAATGACCCACATATGCTCCCAGGAAGGGATTAAAACCACTGACCAGCACAGGTAATGATAGGAAAATATCCCACTTCCCTTGGAGAAATAAAGGTAGTCCAAATGGGGCTTTAAATCTTCAGAAACAGTGTAGGAAAAAACCCAGAGACCCGTAATAAAAAGCAATACTTTGAGAAACACAACAAATAAACAAATACACTTTTAGCTGTTAGTGAAGAGGAATGTGCT
>JAVQJZ010042597.1:0-18142 GCA_036025355.1 Leiopotherapon unicolor | reverse complement strand
AACATTTATTTACTTTAATTTGCCAACTGTGATCCAAAGAAAAACTTAAAGATGGTTTTATCTCTGTGTTGTAAATATAAACAGGAAGTCAGTTTGTGACAGGAACAATAAAATATGACAGAAAACGACAAATGAGATCAGAAGAAAACTGAGTAAAATGATGAAACAACGCTGATATTTCACCAATTAAAGGAAATTATTTGGATTTTAATGTCCTCGTGACTTTTCCTCCGTCCTCAGGAACTGTTTTATGTTTCTACGGCTGAAAGTAGAAATGATGTAAGAAGTGAAACCTCTCACAGTCTGAAGGCGTCGAGCTGAAACGATGGACGAACACAATGCAGGAGGCTCGAGGGGGACAGATGGCTTCAGGCGACAGAGACGTGTGTGTGAGTGTGTGTGTGTGTGTGTGTGTGTGTGTGTGTGGTACAGTATGTCATCCATTCATTTGAACTGCTGCCTGAATCTCAAATGATGCTCCTGTAAAAAAAAAACAAAAAAAATTCAAAGACGCAGCGACAGATTGAACATCGGGGCCGCTGAGGAAACCAGGCGAAGGGAGTTTAATTGGGAGCGCCGACATGCAAATCCATCGTGGCATCAAAGACGGCGTCAATTACTACAAACTCATCGATTCAGAGTATCTGTGTGTGTGTGTGTGTGTGTGTGTGTGTGTGTGTGTGTGTCCTGCAGTGGGAAAAAGTTCAATCTGATCAACTTCATCAAGTCTTTGTGGCGACGTTTGGAGGAAGAAGTCGAGATTATTTTGTCTTCGTCGGGCCCCGCCAGCAGAGACAGGAAGGACCCGGAGGTGTTTGATTTGTAGAAGATGAGGAAGAGGTGGAGGAAGAAGAGGAAGAGATGGTCACCGAGGGAGGGGGGGAAGCTGGAAAGTCCAAAACTTGTATGAGTGATCCAGCACAGAACATCTTAATCTGCTCTGAGACAGCCGGATAAGCTGCATGATCTCAGGAATCTTCTCGGCTCAGCCAAGCATGTGGGCACGCTCGTGCATAAACCCAGGCCTTAATACACACACACACACACACACACACACACAAAGGAAAACATCCCAGCACGAGCGGGGACGAGATGCTGGCGGGTAAACTGGGTCACTGCTGCAGAGAAACTGTAAAGAAATAAATAAAAATGCAGCGATGTGAATCAGAATATTAATCAATGAATCAACGTGTGAATGACAATGAGGCGAGGTGTGTGTGTGTGTGTGTGTGTGTGTGAAAACACACCCAACAAACGACTCTACAGCGCCTCCTACAGCCTGTGGCACCGAGCACACACCCGATGTGTGTGTGTGTCGTTCGGTCCGACTAAAAAAACCACGAAGGGTCGAATCTCTGAAGCGTGATCAGAAAACCTTCAGCTGCTTCACTTCAGGTTCAGGAGAGGAAACACAAACGCAAATATGAAACAGAAACACACAAAAAATAAATAAATAAAAAAATATGAAACAGAAAAACATATTCGGACAAGTGGAGGCATTAAAACTTCTGCATGTGCATCATTAGATCGACCGAAAGACAGAACGATGACTTGAAATTAAGTCATTAGCTACATTAAAATACACTAAAATACACTAAAATGCAATAAAATACACTAAAATGCAATAAAATACACTAAAATGCTGAGATAGAACAAGAAGAGTAAAGATTATGATGACGGCTGATGAGATGACGGCGAGGAGACTATTGAAGAAGAGGTGAGAGGAAAACACACCCAGACAGGAAGTAAAGTGAGAAGAGGAGGCAAGAATACAAAATAAAACAGGAAATGTGCAAAAACTGAACTGAAAACAGACAAAAATAAGAGCAGGGAGCAAAGAGAAGAAACAAGGAGAGAAAAACTGCTCAGCTTCTCTCAGTTTAATCACATTTTCCTCACATCATCTGCACTTTATGATGCAGTGAACATCAGTCTTTTATATCTTTTTTCTGTCTTTCTATTGTGCTGCTGTAGGAAGACTTTTATCTTGTGTCTGTTTTAATCCTGCAGGAAACGTTTTTTAAGCATCGTCACTCGGCAGACTTAAGCCGCTGTCACTTTCACCGTTTTTGCATTCGGGTGGCGGATCCTGACGAGGGTCGTGGAGGTGACTCTGTCCAACCACATCAATCCAAACTTTGTCACTTAATCCTCAGAGGACGTCCTGACGGAAACTCACAGAAAAAAGAGAGGCCACTCAAAATGCAGCAGCACCTTTGACCTGAATTTTGCAGATTAAGCTGCTGTCAGATTCCTGATTTATCTCCAGGAAAATATATGAAAATGTGAAGAACGTCACATAAGTCTGAGCAGGTTTGCACCTTTAAACTGAAAAAAAGTATAAAAAAACTCCAGTAAACTACTTTACTAAATCCATACTTTAAATTATTCAAGTATTTTTCATGTAAACATGCAAACAGCAAAATGATTTTAAATAAAAACAAAATGTGGATCAAACAGCTTCAAGACTATTTGGATTAATAGTTAAATGTAAATTATGGTCGAGTACAGTCACTTTTTTTGTATTTTAACTTATAAAGATGAAAAAAATATTAATTTATATAAAATTATATGCGTACAAGAAGTAGAAATCTACGAGAAAACAATGTGAAGACAACTTTTACAAACTGGAGCTTCTCAAACAGAGTCGCTCAGAAAAGTTGCTCTGATTTTATTTTCATCATTCAGTCAGAAATGAAAAAGAGAAAAGTTATTTACTGAGGATGGTTTGAATAAATAGAGAAAATGATTAAATATTTAGAATAAATTCAATTTAATTTAAATTTAATGATTTAAAATGAACATTTCTGGCTTGTTTTCTTCCTCTAAAGTCACTTTCAGAGCACAAACACACAGTCGTCTCAGAATCGCAGATTTCTGCGTCGACACCTCGAGCGTCCATCCGACGACTCTCTCCTCCGTAACGAGCGAAGAATCGACTGTGAATGATGATTATCAGTCGCCTCTGCCCCCCCAGGAGGACGGATAAATATTAGACAATTAACTCTGTTAACCTTCCCACAGGTTTCCTGCAGGTGTGGCACCGGCTTCACCTCGGAGGACGCAGCAGACGTGGACGTGAATCTTAACGAGGAGGAACGACACGAAGCCTTTCAGGTTCGACGGCGTCGTTTTCTGGGTGATTAACGGAAATCTTGTTAACAGTAATTATTAACAACACGCCTGATTAATTCAGCCTGTATGGAAACACGAGGACAAACGTTATTTCTGTCCGCTGTCGGGGAAATATCAGCCTCTGTGTTCGTTTATGAAGACGACTCGTCGCTCATGATGTGGAAAAGTCATTTACTGCAAAAAGAAACGGATCATTTCCATTTTTCAGATGTAAAAATGAGAATATCATTGTGTTTTCCTCAACTCAGCTTTAACTTTATATCATATTTTACACACAGTTTGTCCAGTTAGATCGATGTTAGATTGAGATATTGAATAAACTTCCTCAGGCAGAAAACCACAAAACCTGAAACTGATAACAGGAAGTGGAGCTGCAGCCGCGACACACGAATGTGTGTGAAAAGTCAAAGTGTCGACGCCGAGAAAAGTCCATTAAGATAATAAAACGCCTCATAATTAGGAGATTTACGGGCTTCAGTTTGCTCTTTTACGGACCAGTCTGATCGTTTTAGTGCTTAAAGTCTTTGCACAGTTCAGCTTTTAAAAAAAAAACCTGAATATTAAAGATGAGTTGAGGTTTTAAATCTACAGGAAACAATTCAAAAGTCTTGCTAACTTTTGTGTTAAGAAGCAAAAACCTGATGCTGATTCTGACTTTCAATCTGCAGCAACAAAACCCCCAAAAGCTAAAGATTTAATAAAATCTTTCCTGCATGTTTGCTGTGGTGGAAAAAGATCCGGGTTTGAGCCCCGGAGACGCCAATAAGCCGCCACTCTGCTGCTTTTAATCTGAACTTCTTCACTCCAAAGATTTCCATAAAATTATTGCCGTTGGCTGCTTAACCCCCCCAGGAGACGTCGTTTTTGTCACAGCGGGGAAACACACAGAAAGTCAAAGCAGAAGAAAGAAATACTAATAAACCGTAAGAGCTGAAGGAGAAAAGACTCAGCAGGAGGAAAAAAAGTCCTTTAAAAATCTAACATTTAGAAATTAAGCCTCATTTTTCTGTTTGCGTTTCTGTGTGGATCCATTTCTCAGCTACTGAGTGGAAATTCAAGACTGGATCAAAGTGATGAGACTTGAGAAAGAAAAATATTTTTCTGATTATCAATAAATCTCACAAAAAAAAAATGAAAATGCGTTTGAGCGTCTCGATAATTTAAAAAACAGCTGCTCACTGTAGTTTTTATGAAGCAATGAGAAATTATTGCATGTTTCGGGGACTATTTTCAGCGGCGGATGAACCCACATGTTGCTTTAAGAAATTTACTGCCTCCTTTAACATGTTATAATATAAATAAAAATATATAAACCCTCTGAAACATCAAAAATAAAGCAGCCTGTCGGTGCAGGAAGCAGCCGGCAGCAGACGAACTCTATAAAGGTCATAAAAAAAAAGAAAAGGTGAGGAGATCCTTGAGAAAACAGAGCTGCTGTCACAAAGTGGAGTTTGACTGTTTGCTCGGAGACGATCCAGCGGCGGCGGCGGCGGCGGCGGTGTCTCGGCGTGTTTGTTCGTGCTGATCTTCTCACCCGGTGAATTCTGGGTACACTCAAGCGGACGGAGACGTGAAGCTCTGCAAACACGGGGAGATGAGAGAAAACACCTCTGGGTTTTATCCCAGAGCCTCTCTGATTAAATGATAGAAGATTTCTGCATGGTGACCTCTGACCTTTCACCATCAGGACAAAATGCTTTGTGAGCAGGAAGCTGAGAAAATTATGTCGTCATGTTTCTGCAGGTTTAAGTGAAAGAACGACTTGAAACTAATGTTTTTTCAAAGAGAAAGAAAATGAGAAAGTCAAACTAAAATAAAAAATCAGTTTGTTCTCCTCTCTCCTTTTTATTCTTCCTTAATTGTTTCGGAGGAGCAGTCACTTATTATTGATTATTTATTGGCAGAGCAGCAGCCACAGTTCATTTGTAGAAGCTGTTTTCCTTTCATTCATTAAAACCACCAAAACTGTCGAGTGAAATCTGTTGTTCACTTTCATTTCGGCCTCCAAACAGGCGGATCTTTGATTCTCCTCCTGTTGGACTCTGATCTTTTGTCCATCCAAGAGTTTAAGTGATGAAACCAGAAAGGCAAATAAAACCGTGAAGTTGTTTTTGAAACATTTAATGTGAAAATGTACAGATCGGTTTAATCTCTTGGCCAAAAAAAGATGTGATGATTTAAAAGAAAAATACTCAATTATGATGCAGTTTGCACAAAAACGTTCCCTTTTATCTGAAGGTCTTTACGTTCGACCATGTTGGTTTTCTTGTGTGTAGTTTAAATTCGGCCTGCGTCAGTAAATCTACATGCAGGTCACCTTCCTGCCTGGAGGTCCTTGTGTGTGTGTGTGTGTGTGTGTGTGTGTGTGTGTGTTACGGATGACGGACAGCGGTGTGTGTGTGTGTGTGTCGTGGACTGAGTCTGTTAAGCAGGCAGGCGTCAGGGCCTCTGCAGGTTTCTCAGTGAAGCGGTGAGCAGCCGAGTCTCGTTTCTCTTTTCTATCCGCAGGAAAGAAAAATATTCCTCCTCCCTCTGACACGAACAGACGGAAACACGCGGCGTGAATTTCTCCGTCACGTTAGCGGAAGTTTGTTGAGCTCAGATGAAGCTGCGGAGAAGAAACACTGAGTGGATGAAGACCACAGCGATGAAGTGAAAGTATTCACCATTAACAAGCCAGAAAAAGCAGGAGGACGCAGGGATTCCTTCAAGACGGAAAAGACGATCACGTGACCCCGAAACTCACACACAAAAGATGTTTTATTCATTTCAGTCTACTTAAAGGATAAAAAGCACTGATAAGTTAGTAAATTAGATGATAAAATAATAAAAGCTGGATTCTGCTCGGGTCGGACGGACGAACGCCTCCTGAATGTCGACGACACGTTAACGGTTATAAATCATGAAGCGACGCCGGCAGAATATTCAGGTACAGCGTCGATACGTCAGAGAGGAAGAAGAAAGAGGAGAGACACGATGTGAAGGATGGAAACTGTCTTCAGGCCAACAACGAACATTTGCTGTAACTGTGATCTTTACTAGTTATCGTGCAGGATGTCGTAGAAAGTGATCATTTTTATATTTGACGTAAAAATCATGAGATATTTCTGTTCTTCTTCACGTCAAGAGAGAGGCTGCAAGAAAAGATTGTTTTCATCACTTTGTTAATCGTTGTTGACGCCACAAAATGTTCCTTTCCTCACATCCAAAGTCTTCCAAATGTTTGTTTTCTCCACCAATCAGCTGCACACACACACTGATATAAAACAAAATGCAACCCTTTATGAGGAAGTGAGGAAAGAGATGTGGGAAGCAATGATTTATCATCAATCATCACTTATCGATCAGGCTGATTATTCGCAGATTCCTCCACATGAAGCAGACACACAGATCGCCTCCGTCCATCCGGCGGTCGGGCGGCTCAGTCGGGACTTTGGCCACCATCCCTAAAATACTGTGACCCTAATCTCTCCCCAAGACTTGTGCTAAGCCCTGTTTGTGCTAATGAACCTCACAGCGGCGAGGCACGAGGGAGGGCGGGAAAAAAGAGGTCATTAAAAAAAAGGGAAGCATCTGTCTGGAATTAAAAGAAAGCCATCTGTCATTACGAGATGAGACGACACCTGGCTGGTAATGAGCTCCGAACGTGCTGAAGAACCTCGGCAGGGAAACATTAAACCTGAGCCACGTCGAGTTTAACAAAAGGAGCTGGCAGATGAGGACCATTTCTACTTTTTAATGCCTCTTTTTCGATCCCGCTCTTCCTTTTTTGGGCGATAGCGTCGGTAAACAAGCTTCTGGCGTCGCCTTTACGCGCTCACGTCTTATCTCGTGTTTCCTGCCGCGGCCTGAAATGACTCCCATTAGCAAGGCGGTGCCAAGGTGAACACAACCTTTCGGCCATGACGGTTGTGCGTCTCGACGGCGGACAGAGGAAACACGCGACCCGCTAACGAGCGGCGGGCGGCCTGAAGCGGAGGCGCCGTGTCCGATTTCCCTCCACGCCGCCTGCGACTCGACTGATGGAGTCATAATCGCCTCCACCTGTGGAGCTCACAGGAGCACCTGAAGCAGCCACAGTAAATAAACGAGTAATAAAGCCGCTGTGTGTTTGTGTGTGTGTGTGTGTGTGTGTGTGTTTTTGTCGCCTTCCTCCCAATGACGCAGTCTTTTGACCGTCCGAGCGGCTCTGCAGACTTTCAGCAAGAAGAATGAAACTTTCTTTTTCAGCTCTGAAACAGCGAAGAAAGACGAGCGTCGTCTCCGGTGTGTGTTGGTGGACAGCGCGGCGGTAACGAGGCGAAAAAGGTGAAACTTCCTGCTGTTCTGGTTCTCCTGCAGCAGCGTGATGAAATGAACCACAGCAAACTTTAACAGAGGATTCAGTTTGATTTGGGAAAACGTACACGAATATCTGTCAGCAGACGTGAAAAGGACGGTGGAAACTTTCAGGAAACAACAAACATTCATCTTATTTTGCACGGGTCGTTGTAGAAAGTGGTCATTTAAAAAAAACGTTTGCATTCGATGCAAAAATCATCTGTCACCAGTGCAAAGAGAGAGGCTGCAGACAACATTTCTACATAAACCAGGTTCTCTCCTCTTCTGTATACATACAAACTTGTGCAGGAAACTTTATAGGAAACATTTCTAAGGGAGATGTAAAAAGCATTAAATTTGAGCGTGAATATTGAACTAAACTCTCGTCACACTCGGCTCATTGATGAAGTTTTTTTGAAGAAGTTTTCTGAAGAAGGAAACACGTCTGCCTGATTGCATTTTTGGTCCGTTTTCACAGACGCTGATGAAGCAAAGACTTTTTTCTTTTTAAATAAATAAATAATTTTTAAAATTCACCCCCAGGAGATCAAATATCTGCAAACAAATGGCGACGAGCACCTGCTCGCTCATCCAGCCTGTATAAACTAGCAGCAATTAAACACACTGTGAATTCATTCAACTCTGCCAAGTTTGCATTTCCAATTATAGCACACACACACACACACCCCACATACATAAAAGGGCAGAGGGTAAATTAAATTAGAGCCGAGCGGCCCTGCTGAGATTGAAATTCAAGAGGGGGAGGTTCGGTTTGATAATAAAAAACACGGATCTCGTAAGTCAATAAAAAACTACTCAGGTGCTTCAGGGAAGATTGAGGTGAATGGAGGTGTAAAAAAAAAAGTCAATTACTTGGAGAGCAGATACAAATACTGCCGACCGCGAGTGTGTGAAATTGTGCAGGAGTGAACACAGGAGTGTGATGTGACGAAAGAACAGCTGATTCGTGCTCCCAGTTTCCAGCAGAGTCTCAGTTTCGTTGGTGGAACGAGCAGATGTGTGTTTACGGAGGAGATATCAGTTTATTTCACATCTTTTAAACACAGTAGACACGCTGACGCTTCTGTCGTCTGAATCACACTGACTGACGTTTGATGACTTTTTCATCCTTTAGTCACTTATCAGAGTTTTGATTTCATTTTTGATTGTTTTTTTTCAGGATATCTGAAAAGCTCCTAAAGAAATTTAAATAATTTAAATGAAATGTGGAGAGTGAATCACATGCTGATGAACTAGCAGCTTTGATGGTTTCTTAACATTTAATAAACTTCTGCTCTTATTTGCCACCTTGTGCAATTTCATGCAGAAAAAAACGAAATATCTCTTAATAGCAGGATTGTGCACGTGTTTTCTATTTTAACACTAAAAACAATTAATAAAACACAATGACTGTTGGTTGCATGATGTAAAACTATTTCAGCTTTTATGAACACTTTTATTTAAATAATCAGTCTCTTCATTGAAATCCAGGAAACGCAGCAGGATGTCCACTTACTTTTGGCCACATAGTACGACCATGCAATCCAGATAATTATGCAGAATATATGATAAATATATTCTACATAAGTTATTCTGATGGCAGGTATTGATTTAAAATGTCTGAGGGTTTCATTTTTTTCTTCTCTAAACTCAAGTCGGTGAGTTTTTAAATCGATGACGGGCGAGAAGCCAAAAACTACAAAAACAGGACGACTCAGGTTGGAAGAAAACTCAATTTCCCTTCAAGTAACTGAAGTTCATGAAGGCGAGATGAACATAAAGCTTTTATTTTTTTGTGAATCATAAAAAGCAAAGAGAAACATCCATTTAAAGCAGGAAACATCCATTTAAAGGACTGAATCACAGGCCGGCCAAATCAATGTAAACAAACATCAGAAACCTGGAAGAAAAATGAGAAAATAACACGATTCTCAGAAAGACAAATGAAAGACCAGAAAAGCAAAAACAAGGATTATGAAGTATTCTGGGAGACACGCTGATTGTCCGATAAATGAGATGGCGACATGCAGATGTCGTCTGGCAAGCTGCTCTTCAAAAATAAGTTTAGGGCGAGAAAATGACCCCAGAAAAAAAGGCACATTTCACAACTCCAGACGAGAGTCACCACCGAACTCACTCAGTACTCACAGGCAAACACACACACTCATTTCTTCATCCCAGGACTGAATTATAAACATCTGTCCAACGTTAAAGTGTCGCTTTCACATCAAAACATCCAAGAGGAACAAAAAAAAAAAACAGCATGAAAAGCAGGAATGTAAACAGAAAAATGTTTTATGTGAATGTGCACATGCAGAGATTTACAGTTGAACACGGACGACCTTTTTCACTGCGACGCTTCGAACGCACGAGCAGAAACGAGGCGCAGCACATTACCTTTCATCAAACTGCATCACGGCGGGGTGATGAAAAAACGCTGCACGTCCTCTCTAAACGCTTCACAACCCGCCGAACTCCCGAACACACCCCGAGACTCGCCGCGCATTTTAAACACCCGCAAACACAAACTTTTTTTTTCCCCACTCGTTCTTCAGCTTCAGGGAAAAAAAACTTTACAAACGGAGCTGTGATGAAAACGCATTTAATCCAAAGAGCTCGACAGAGACGCCTGACGTCCCTTTTGTACCTAGTTTGATCAGTTAAAGTCAGTGATCGTTGGATCTTTAAGTAAAATGGTCAAATTTTGGTTATTCTAACGAGAATAAACTCTCGTTGTTGGTGCTTTGGATGTGTTGTTGAATAGTTTGTGTTAACAGTCAAATAATCACGTGACAACAAAGCAACCAAAGACTTTTTTCACCTGCTCACAACATTTTGAGAGATAAAAACCCTTTGCAGAGTCGTGTTTCTTCCACCGTGTCAGCTATATTTTCCACCTCCACACACTTTGCCGCGTCTGTTTAATTCTTACTGGCTTTGTTGACCAGTCTGAGCAACGTAAAGACATTTGGTTTGTCGCGGAGCCTCTTTTCACTCTGAATAATCCACAGAAGACAATAAATAGTTTTCAGAGGAGCCTCCGTCCACAGTGAGATTTTGTTGTTTCTTTTGACTGATCCGACCCTTCAGGAAGTGTTTAACTAAAATGAATCGAACTACATGAGGCGGGAGGAGACGAAGGTGGAGGTGAAGGCAATAACAAAGTCCATCAACGCTGGCACAACTCGAAGACGAAGCTGCCAAGTGTCAGAGAAATTATGAAGTTACAGCACAGTGAGTAAGTGTCTGCCCCCCCGCATAAAGAGCCATAAAGACCTCCATCACCCCGTCAGGTGTCGGGACGCCTGACAGAGTCGTGAGCGGCTGCTGAGCGGTAAAAGATGGCCGACCCGCCGGCCGTGTGAGCTACAGGCCGATCTGTCAGCGACGGAGCGCCATCGAGTAAGAAACACTCTGAACTGAACTACTTTTAAAACGTGTGCAAATCCTGGTGAAACCTTCAGACAACCAGACGTGTTGTCGAAACGGTTTAATAAACGATCTTTGTTCGACTCCCTTTCACTGTTTTCATGCAGCTCTTCTGATTGAACAAAAAAAAAAACACACTTTACATTTGGTCCCTTTGAACAAATTCGATAAATTACTCTTAATTACATTTAATAAATCCAACAAAAGTCCAATAAAAAGGCACACTGTCCAACCAGCAGCAAGTAAGGCCTCGTGTAAAGGAACAAAGACTGGCCGAACAGATTTTTTTTTTTTGGACGTCTCATTTCTTGGTGTCAGTCAGGATGATGTTGGCTGTGACGAATATGAGGCAGGAGGCGGCCCACGCCAAAACGAACCACACCCAAAAGGCGTGACGGAAAGGAGACCGGTGCTTGTTGACGGCGTCCCTCCCCACCACGGGCTCCAGGTGGCGTCGGGCGTAATACACCAGACAGGCGGGGATGATGTACTGGATCCCCGTGCCGGCGTAGGATCCCGTGATGCCCACCAGCGACTCCAGGTTGTGGGTGCAGAAGGCCACCACGATGGGGGGCACGAGGGTAATGAGGGGGAACACGACGCGGTCCACCACCCACGGGTAGGTGCCCCCGTCGCGGTGAAACAGCGTCTTCCAGTTGTTGCGGAGCGTGACGGCGATGATGGGGAAGTTGGTGCTGATGGTGAAGACGGGGAACAGACCCAGGAAGTAGCGCAGGACGTGGATGTCCAGCACGTTGCAGTTGTCCGTGAAGTTCAGCGTGTACATGTCGTGCAGCAGCGAGCTGTCGAAGCAGAAGATGGCGGTGAAGGACAGCAGCACGTAGAAGCCCAGGATCAGCACGTAGTCTGCAAACACCAGCCTGCCCACGTGCTTCTTGTTGGAGATGGGCGTCACCAGCGAGGGCAGCGAGTGCTGACACATGAAGGAGTACACGCACACCCCGAACAGGTTCGGCACCCCGGATAAGGAGGCGACCGGCGGGTGGCCCTCGCCGGCGCCTTTACCGATGCGGATGAGAGCCAAGATGATCATCATGGTGAAGGCTGGAGAGAGACGAGAGGAGACGAACGTCAGTGAATTACGTCTTTCTGTGTCCTCTGAAGGTCAGCATCGTTAAAATAACACGATAAGATTAGCCACCGTTAGCTAACGTCCACACAGCAAGACCCCGAGTTAGCAGAAAAAAGAAAAGAGGCGCTTTATTGCTTATTATTTAAATTTCATTACCATGAACGAGTGTGTCTGCATGATCAGTCAAGTTTTTATATTTGTCTTTTACTAGTTATTGGATAATGTTGGGGTAACTAACAATACATTTGTGGTTTATTTCAAAGAAATTACAAACCTTACTGGATAATTATGAATTTCTTAAGCACTAAAATAAAGCGTTGACAATATTTCTTGTAAAATTGTCAGTAACTGTTCTGTGTTGTATTTTGTGTTTCATGTCTTTGCTAATATAAAGCCCTAATAATAAAGCCCTTTGAATCGCCTTTATTTGCAACGTGGACGACCAACAAAACTCTTAAAATCACGACAATTTATTGGATGGTTGCAGAAAAAAAACTTTCCACGTCTGTAAATTTTCGTAGCTTTTCAAAGACAATCAGAACTCGTCGTGTGCAAATCCTTCAGACAACGTGTTTAATAAACGATCTTTGTTCGACTCCCTTTCACTGTTTTCATGCAGCTCTTCTGATTGAACAGAAAACAAAAAACACACTTTACATTTTGTCCCTTTGAATAAATTCGATAAATTACTCTTAATTACATTTAATATATCCAACAAAAGTGCATCTTCTTTAAAAACAGGAAGCTAATCCACCACATGTGAATGAGTTCCTTCTCCCTGGGTGCCTCCCAGCTGAAACATCAGGCATAAAAAATAAAAAATAAAAATCATTTCATGGCCCAGCGTAAAGTCAGCGGAGCCAGGTGACGATAGAGGAGCCTCCCCAGAGTGTCGCCACCTCCTGCTGTTCGCATCTCCAATCGATTCCCAGTTCTGCCAACGAGCGCGAGCGCGTCCAAAGAGACCTCCGAGCGCGGCGTGCAGTCCTGTTACGGGGCCGACGGTCACGCGGCCCCCGCTAAGCCGCCTCACCTCCGCGCACACGCTCCATCAGCCCCGTGACACCAGGAGTTAGTCATGGCCGGCAGCCAGCTCCTCAACTTTCATCATCAAGCTGTCCTTTAAACACAGGGTGACATTTAGGAGGCGCCGCTCTCGCCGTAATTTCTCCACACATATGCAGAAAGTGATTCAATATCCTCCACTTTCCACGCACGCTGCAGAAATGAAAGAACGAGAGCCCCCCCCCGCTGCCTTTGATGAAAATATTTAAGAGAAAGAAAGTACAGCGGGTCAGAGTAGTTTCAGTCAGTGGGAACTTAAACATTTCAAACAAGCTCTATTAATCACCTGCTTCGTGTCCTCGCTGTGGCACTTTAATGTACGACAGGAGGATGAAATTCATCCCCGTTATCAGGGACGGACGAAGGGAAGGAGAAACCGTCCGCGACAAAGGCGTCCAGCACAGAGACGAGCACCTGGAAACTAATTAACAACAAAAATGGAGGAAGTCGTACGAGCGTGAAAACGACGACTTTACGTTATCATAAAGAGAAGCTGCAGACGAGACTTCACCGAGATACTGACTCCAAATATTCAGACTAAACTAAATCACAGCTGATGATGAAGAAGATTTGGTTGGTTTGGTGCACACATTCAATGTTTGTGAACCATTTTTCAAACACTTTCTGTGTTTCAATGTCTCCAGAGAAGACAAAGACACGAATCCACGTGACTTTTACTCGTCAACCACAGTTATAATGAAGGAGGACGAAGGAAAATTCACACCAGATTTCATTTATTCACACTGAAGATGGGATGCTACATGAGAAATAAATATGACAAACTTTATTTTTCTTTTATTGTCTCAGAAAGGGAATCTTAAGGCCGCTGAAAAAGAAACGATCAGCACCTACAACAGAGATCCTGATTTTAACAAACATTTACCCTCCTCCATCTTGTTTCACTCGTTCTAAACGTGTGTATATAAGCGCCGAGGTAAACAGACCTGTTGCCCAATGTTCAATATTTAATGCGTTTCTGGCTTTCATCCAACGTAATCTGCGGCTCTGGGGAAAGCTCCCCTCTCCGACCTTAACCCCCCCCCATACAGAGAGGTCAAACATCTGGGCAACGCACCAAACTTCAAGGACACGCTCGGATGTAAAGCTGCGACTAATGCTTCTTCTATTTATAGATTCATCTGCCAATTGTTTCCTGTGGTGGAAAAATAATGTGAATAATAAAGCTCACAGCGGTGGTTTGTTTTGAAAGAACAAGAACATTTGAGACATCTTTTTTGCTTTAAAAAAAAAAATCTGCACATCTACTTCCTGATTAATCAACTAATCGTAGTTTTACACATCTGAGAAAACTTCCACATGATATCTTTGTTTTATCTGTAATGTGCCATCAGATCAACTTGTCTGTCTTCCTCCTTCAAACTCTCCTCTTCCACCTTTCTGCCTGTAAATGTGTGAACCACCAAAACAAAGATGAAGGACGGGAGAGAGGAAGCTTTTCTCTTCTTCGACACCAACGCATGCAGGAAGGAAACAAGCATGGGGGCTTTTAATTAAGACTGCCTGAGGGTGGCTGGGTGTTGGTTCGCTGCCTAAAGCACCTTTCTGCAGGTTCAGCCAAGATTAAGATGTTGCAGGAGTCTGATCGTACTGGTAAGCTCCCAGTTACATTTAAAATGAGGGTTAATCTCTAAATAATACTCTGAATCCTTCGAAATTGCAAAATCTAAAAGCATAACATTTCTTTTTCTTTTTTTATTTTCTCCTCTGCCCACAATTCACAAAGGTTTATGCTAATTAGAGACGGAGAACTCATTTATCTTACTTAAAACGCAGGAACTAACCGCTTATTTTTCAAAGAAATTGAAAGTCAATCAGATGGTAGAGAGAAGCTGAAGAACAAAAGCCACCAGAATGAAGCTTTTTCATAATGTGCCCATTTGTCACCGACTCTCGGCTGCATCGTGCGACACGAGGAGGGCGAGTCACGTCCGCCAAGACAATTTCATCGTGCTCATTGCAGCTGAAGTTGTGAATCTCAATGCTGAAGTTGAACGGATGTAAAAGAGGTGCAAGTGAGGTTTAATCTAAACTTGTCATCTTTTTATAGCTTATATTTTTGCATGTGCTCTTTTTTTATTTTCAGGATAATTTTCTACGTCACCCACGACAATCCAACCTCGAACATCTTTTCAAAAAGCCTCCGCAGGACTCATCCGGACGATCTGTCAGGATGTGGTGATTACGTGCACTTTCGAATAGACACCCTGCGACACGACGCGCAACAACACAGGAGTAAATTGAGCAGGTGTCACGCGGCCACATATCACATCCACATAACTAGAGCCCGTCCATCTCGCGGCCTGGTGATTTATATTACCTCGATGGGGACGGCGATGACCTTGTGAGGAATGCCTCGACTTAACAACCCTCCAGAGGAGCCTCTTAACAGCTGTATCCTCGCCGGCGGCAAACAGAGCTGCTGCTGTTAAACCAACGCTGGGACACACTCGCAATGCTCAGAGGGGCCATTCGGACGGGGATTCTTCGGGCCATCTCAGAAGAGATGGGATTCCTGCACTCAATTAATGAGTAGAAAATGGTAGAAGGTGAGAGGTGATCAATCTCGTGTGCGGCGAAGCACGAGAAAGCTGCAAGTTGTGGTGGAGGAGGAGGAGGAGGAAGGAGGAAGGGGGGTCGACTCAGACACTTAAACGTGAGCAGTTCATTGAGAAGGTCAAGGACTCCTCAGCTGACGTTTGAGAGCAGCGACAGTCTTCGCTCACACAAGACGATGTGATGCTTTGCCAATTTAAACATCTCCTCCTCCTCCTCCGGTGGCTTCAGAGCGCAGCAATCATCCCATCATTAATTAAGAGAGACGCTCCTTGAGCTCCCTTGGATAATCTCTTAGGTAATTAGTAGCTCTGGCCCTTCGCCCAGTTCTCACCGAGGTCTGAGGATTTCTTGCTGCTGTGGAGCTCCGTCGCTTCGAACCTATCAGGACCGGAGCGAGCGTTCGGTGGCGACCGGGCCATAAGTGGCTGCCTCGCCTGGTAACACGTCGTGTGATCTCAGATAGGACTATCAGTAAACACACAGCACAGAGCGGCACAGCGGCTCGTCCTCTGGTTCACACTTTATCCCGAAGCTCAGGTTCACAGGAGCGAGCCGGACAAACACCGTCTGACATGAAAACATCGACTAACGCCGTCACTCGGCCGGAGAGAAAAAACAAGTTAATGCTCCTGTTTCTCTCCCCTGGAAGACAAATCCAAACACATCTTTAGAGAAATGGTAGTGAAATGTAGATTTCTTTTTGTTTAATTTATTTAAATGGCACAAAATAATACACAGACCTTCAAAATAATGTCTTATTCTGAAGAAAAGCTTGAAGAAAAGGATGTAGTTCTGGAATAATCAGTCAATTCATGGAAAATCTATGGCTGAAAATCTGAGAATTGATTCATCATTAAGGATATCTATCATCAAATACACATCAGGCATTACAGGCAGAGTTTGTTCAAAAGTGCAAAGTGCTTCCTCTAAAATAAACGCTTTAAGGTCCAGCTTTATTTCCTCTTCGACTCACTCCTGTGGAGGAATGAAGAACTAGACCCCGAGGTCACGAGCTTAATTAAAAGCTTAGTTACCGGCTATGGATCCAATTGATCACCTCCTCCAGCCAAAGCAGACGTCCACCAAACATCCACCCAATCACCCGAAAACTCATCTCAGCAGGAAGTCCGACCTCTCATTACCCAAAGAAACATCAATACCACGCAGGATGGAGGACGGGGGCACGAGAAAACTGCTCGTCCGTGATCATGTTGTCATTTACTCCAAAAAAAGCCTGATGCTTTAGTCCTTGGCTGACAACTGGAGTGTTGTAATAAGACAGAAGAGGAATGATGTTTTACAATCTGTGTTTTTTGCCTCTCTTAGATGTAATTTTTCAGGACCTCTGAACTGTGGTTCTGCTGTACGGTTCATTAAGACCTGCTCATATTTCACCGCTCCCCTGCGAGCTGCACGCTCTGGACAAACTGAACTTTCCACTCAACGAGCCACCAGAGTCCCGCTGACCTTCAAAAACAATATCTGCCTCTCTCTCCATTTAAAATGGCACCAGGCAGCTGCGAACATCCCTGCAGGCGCTTCCTCAGCTCTGCATGTTGTAGTAAACTAAGAGCATCAGACGGATGACGAAGCTCGCTGACAGTTATATTTCTCTATAGCAGAGGAAGAAAACACTATTTTCCACATAAATATTCAGTTAATCACAGTCAGGTGGGTAAATTTGAAGATAAAACTTTTATTCGACCCTTCAATTTTGTGTGTTTTCAAATACGAACTTAAAGAGTTTGTATTTTAACACAAGAAAACAACCCTTACTTTTCTGTTTATGGACGTGTAACCACAAGAACAACTTCTAAGTACAGTGACAATAAAAACTATTCAGTCCTTTTGAAAGTTTAGAAAACTGAATCAAGGAGGATTTAATGTGAATCTTTGTCAGATTATAAAAAAAATAAAACTGAGTGTTCAGCAGTCTTTCAGAAACGATGGTTCAAAGAAATGCTTAGAGGAAAATGTCAACAGAATCAGCGGTAGGAAAACCTCTGATTGATCTTTAACTTCCCCCTGAAATAAATGTGATGGTTTCTCTTGGGAAGTGTAGGATCCTGTGAGGCTGCAAACGGCCATCTGAAGTGATTAATACTCGTTTACCGAGTGAGGAGGCTGTTAACTTCTTTCCCTTCCTCTCATAGCACTCAATATCAATTAGAGATGCTCTCTACTCCTGCAAGTGTTGAGGAGGAGGTGATCTTCTGGAGAGCTGATAATGAGCCTTCCTGCTTTCAGAGGGAGGTGAAGAGTCGTAGAAACATTATCAGAACAACGGTCGACAAAATGTGCAAACTGTGCTGTTTCTTTTCATACATGTGGCTTATTTGAAATAAAACAGTCAAAAATAAGCAGACTAAAGCAGCATCATGTGGTTTTAATACACAAATGTCACTTGAAAATAACGCTTTATGATAAAGGTTAGCGTAGCGCGCTGCAGTAATGATGCGATGTCCGTTCACGACTCAAATTGATGTAAAGGTTAACAAGCTCTTCAGTTTTGAAAAAGAAATG
>JAVQJZ010042558.1:0-14064 GCA_036025355.1 Leiopotherapon unicolor | reverse complement strand
ACACCACACTGAAGAGTCTGTTTCTTGACACTGAAACTCTTCTTTTGACAGCATTTTCATTAACTTTGGTTTTTATGACACTTTTACACAGACTGAGAATGTGATGGCACGGGGAGTCTCCCTATGGCACTGATGGGGAATAGCAGAATGAAAGCTATCCCATTAAATAAGATAACACAACTGTTTTTCCACACTCTGTGCTACTAGGAAAACTTGGCAATAGTTAAGCACTTTGTACTGAAACAACATCCGAAATCCGAGAAGTTAAAATGTTCTGACATGTGTCTGAATACTTCTTGTTACTGAGGACTTGTGGTTTAGACATGTGACAGTAAGAATGTTTAATGGGGAAAAAAAGAGGAAGAAAACTGATGAGGTTATTTTTTTTTAGCAAGAAAGATACAAAAATAGTCCTCCATAATTTCGCTTTGCAACCAATATAAATAAAGCCAACATTGGAGAAGCATTTTATTTGTCAGCCAGCATACAAAGGCGTTCAGCTGGCTATAAACTATTTTTCACAGAGCTTCGTAAAGAAAGATAAATCCGCCATCCAAATTTTCCTTCACCAGAATGGAAGATCACGTCTGTGTGTCTCCTTTAATCAGAGTGGGAACTCGTGTTGTTCCTTTGCTGGCGTTTAATTGACCAGAAATGCACTGTCCAGCTTTGTGCATACTGTAGCTTGTTTGAGAGGTTATTGTTGTTGGCATCTGTCATCTGCTCCATTAATTTCTCCAAAAAAAAAAAAAAGGCACAAAAGTGGCAGCTTCTTGGCAAAGTCACATTACAGCTGACGACGATACGTCATTTTCCCAGAAAAAGGCTTAAAAGTTAGCAGGTCCTCTTAGAACGACGTGCTGCGGCCAGCTCTCCTTCCTTAAGAAAGCTTTTGGTCTCATTTTTAGAACCTGAATGTCTGTTTCAGCATGAACATCTGGATCTCGCCACTCCCCACCTGAGAGACAGCTTCACTTAACGTCACATAAACTGGAGGTCCAGTGTTACTGTGTTTACTCTGAATAGCATGGGTGGAGAAGCGTTGGCTTGGCTGGGGGAAAAGTGTTTCTCTTGTCTAAACCGCGCCGAGCAAAATGCTAGGTCTCCTCGTCCCATAGACAGAGCTGTTTTTGGGGAACGTAGTAGGTGAAATGGTAGCCCTTGCTGCAGCTCTTTATGCCACACTTGTAGTTAGAGCCTTTGCCTGTGGTGTCCCGGCTGCGGCAGTACTTCAGCAGACAGGGGTACCACTCCAGACGCAGGCTGTATGTGCAGAGACAGGGCTGCCACAAGTCTTTAGTAGAGTGACAGGCCTGAAAGCTGGGCGCCTCGGTCGTTTGGGGCAGGACCTCAAACATGGAGCCATCCACTCCTGTAACACAGACAAGAGAGGGGCATTATTACCGGAGCTCGCTCTGTTAAAAACAAAAGCAAGCCAAGTTGTGTGAATCACTCTCTGTCTGATTTGGCTCAATTAAATACTGTACTGGAGTGGGGAGGGTGAACAAAGTGGCTAAAAAAGAGGGGAGATGGCGCAGTGAAAAGGGGAGCTTTGTTATGCAAAGGAGATGCTACTGTGATTCCCTCCACTGATAATGGTGCGGAGTGCTTGGTGAACCATGACCATCAGTATTGTTTCCTCTATTAACAGTGCTGTCGGCGAACAATAAGGCTGTCATATGGATTCTCCTCAGGCTGGACAATTTGGATGTCATTGCTATTAGGATACCCGATCGCACTGGGAAAATAGGCCTTTATAAACAAATAGTTCATGGAAATGATGGCATGTTCTCAATCTGGGATCAAGTGTGAGCGTTTAAAGTGATATTTATCTGACCATCTGGAGAAATAGAAAAAAAAAAAAGACCGTCTTATCAGTGTTCATTATAGGGTTTGGCAATATGAGAGCACTTTCTAACTGACCACTATCAGCCCAACAACTGGCAAACGGTGAATCTTCCACTCCCTACTTTTCAGCTAACAATCATGGAAGAGCGAGTGTCTCAACTCCCAGCCATTCTGGAGATATTGGGCCAAAAGTAAGATAACCCCTGTATTTTTCCCTTTACATCTTTAGTAAGTGATTTAAAAACATTTCAGAGTGTTGAATCAACTCAAAATAATGCACACCGTAGATACTCTGAACACAACGGTGGCCTCTGTGGTCGCCTACTTGGTTCCAGCAGGCAGATCCTGGCTAACTTTGGGGGAGGGACGGACCAAACTATCCCAGTACAGCGTGTACGTCAAATCACCACCACTCACATAGACCACAGAAAGAGAAATGGCTTATACAACTGATACAAATTTCCATATTTTATATCGACTTTAGGGGAAATATGCTCTAGACTAGCGATGGTCTCAGCCATTGCAGATGAACAACATATTCGTCTTGTCCAGTACTATGTGTATTATCAAAGAGTGGAGGAATGTAAAGTGACAAAGAGGAGTGGGAACATAGATAGCATGGGCAGTAATAGAGCCTTATCAACAAAACAAGATAATACTTGGAAAAATATCACAAAAATTAAGTGGAGAGAGGTATTTAGGAGATAGAAAAAAAGGAAGATAGAGAGTGTTGGGGAGATACGGAGTGTCAGAATAGATATATAGAGACAATCTGGGAAATGGGAGAACAGATGTTTTACTCAAACCAACAATGGACTGTTTGCTTGTTTCAGTGATAAACAAAGATAATGTGACCACTGACCTTTGTCCAGCCAGTGTTTGACATCGGCCTCCCTGGTGTAGATGGCCTCCCGGGCCTCGCTGCACATGTTGTGGATGTGGGAGCTGAGTTGCCAGGCCCGGCTTAGGTTGACTGCCGCGCTCATCGTCAGCTGCTCCAGCCCTCTCCGCTCCTCCGCCAAGCGAATGGCCTGAGGGTTTTTCTGAGCAGATGAGACAAAAGATGAGTGTTCACAACCTCACATGCTCCGAGCAATATAAACATTTTACTTTTCCCCCACAATGCGACACTCAAAAGCTGCTCGGCGTTCTCAGTCCGGCGCGTGATACCTGTCTGAGGCGCGCCATGGACTCGCTGGGGATGATCTCATTGCGGCCGAGGCGAGAGATGAAGCACAGGGCCTGGTACTGGTTCTGCCCTCTTTCCAGCTCGCCCAGGATCAGCGCCCGGAATATCTTCACATCCTGCGAGACACAAAGGAAGAGCGATGACTGAGCTGAACGGATAAACAGACGATTCCCAGAAGACATTGAAGTGGTGCACGAGCCGAGGTCGTAATAACTTACTGTTTATATGCGTAGGCTCATACAGATCAGAACAAATATTCTTTCCACTTCGGTGCTTAATGTAGAACTTTTCCAGACCTTCAAAGTAATTCAATATGGGGAGTTCAAAGATGTTCAAACAACTGTCTCCTAAAAGTAAAGAGGAGTTTATGTTCGCTACACCCATCAAGCCTCATCTGACACTTTGTTGATACTTTTTATTGTCTGTATGCCTGCACAACGTTGCTCCAGTCATGCTCTGGTTATTTGTACTGTCAAATTCGAGCTCTGGGTCTGTTTCTCGACAAACTTATCAGAGTTCCTCACATGCCATTAAAGTCAGAGACATTTTACCACGCTCTTTTATGTGGAGCTGTGAAAGCAGGAGAATGTTGATAGTGGAGAATTTGCAAAAAAAAAAAAAAACAACTTGTTGCTGTTGGCAAGTGCATGAGAGATCTGGCGCCAAACCCAAGGCCATAAAGAGTTCTGTGAGAGGACATGCAAAGCATGATGGGAAGCTCCAGCAGTGGGGAGAGCAGCGCAGAAGACCTGTCCTCCTATTCATCAGACCCCCCCCACACACCCACACACACACCCCCACTCCTTGGCTTCAGCTTCAAGACAGACACACACAGTCCCAAACACCCCTCCTCCGCTTTTCACACACCCGTCTGAAGCAAACAGGCTGCAGTGGAGTAGCAGTTTCGAGGCATTCACTCCCCGAGCAGGAGGAACTCTGGGACAGATAAACAGCCGAGAGATAACCCCATTGAGTTCTCCCCTTAAGCCCTTTGGCCCCACTTCCTGTGTGCTGAAGTGTACACACTGGCAAGAAAGCAATACAACCTGCCTCAGAAGCGTTTACGCTCCGTAGTTCTTTATAGTCTACTTTGCATGATCGCCGGTTCCCGGACGGTTTTAAGAAGCACTTTTGTCTGCGAGAAGCGTTTCTGGCAGGCGCACAAAACAAGCACGGGTATTACACAAGACAATCATGCGATGCTATTTGACCTTTGGAAAGCAAATTACTGAGCAAATATTGATACACACAGGCTTTATGTGATATTAACCCCAGGTTTATCCCTCACACGTCTCTGTGAGCTGCTCAGTGTTGTATGAAAACAAGGAGTCAAAGCACTGTAGAAACACAGAAAATTGAAATGAAATACTTCAGATGTTTTCATACAGTGATAACAACCCTGGACTCTATTTTTTTTTCTTTTACAAAAAGAACAAAGTCTGAATGATTAAAGAGAACGTCAAAAAGAGGGGAGGCAGACACATACATCAGAGTGAACAGAGTGAGATGTAAAGAAGAGGGAGCACAATGCCGACAGAGAGAGACGGCCAAGAGTGCCATTTCCCCTCAAGTGCAGGGACACGCAGGGGCCACGACTTCCAGACCTCCCATATTGCAGACACATGGCGCTACGCTGGGACGCTGTGTGCGTACGTGTGTGTGTGTGTACGCAGAGAGAGAGAGAGAGAGAAAGAAGGGGGAAGGCATTTGTGTCAGCCACATAGATCTGCCCCAGGGCTCTCTGGGTAATTACAGAGAAGCAGGGTAGCTCCACCAACTCTTGCGTCTTTGGAGCTTGCTCAATGGTTAAGTGCAGTGACGCCGAGATCTCCTCCTCCTCCTCCGCTTGTGTCATTATGTGTCCAGATTAATGATTGTCTACTTCTACTGCCCTGCATTTGGATTTAGGCCAAAGAGGGCACAGGATGAGGGGAGAGGTAAGCAGTGCTCACTGTGGCGACAACTTTTCCTGATGCAACTTTGTCTCACCTCGTCTGTGCACAACAGAACATTTAAAGTGACCACATAATTGGTAATGCACTTAATTTGCCTCCACGTCAATGGAACGTGGGAGAAACCAGCAGGCCTGGCTCTGTCTGAGATAACACAATCTGCCTCTAGTGCTCACTAATTGAGACGTTATATCTCGTTTGTTCAGTGCGTCAGGTGTATTTTTTTTTAGCTCAAGAGAGAGCCAGGCTGGCCGTTTCCCCCCCGTTTCTAGCCTTCATGCAAAGCTAAGATAAACGGCTGCCGGTTGGTAGCATCGATTTCCGCATCTACCTCTTCATCCATTCATTTAATCAGGTGGCACGACACATTTCAGCCTGCAGCCCGAGTGGCTCTGGCCAACTGCAGAAATTACTTTTAATCGTAGCCTTTAAATGGTAATAACAAACCAGCGTTGATATCCCCCTAAAGGCAAAAAGAGTAATAACAATGACATCATTTCCACAGCTCCATCCAGACAGAAGCTGCTGGATTCAGCTGTTTGTTTTGACAAGACTAGACTCACTTCTTGCCTGCCTGAAACCAGCACTGGCACTGCTGTTATGATGACAGGCAGTGTCCAAACACCAGGAGAGAGAGAACGCTGAACGGACTGGTCAAACAACAGATACCTCTTATAAAAGGTGTGGTGGTGTGGTGTTTTTTTTTTTTTTTTGTGAGTCATGGGATTATGCAAACTGCTGATGTGAGGGGGGAGATAATGGTACAGTATGACTTTGACAAACGATAAGAGGCAGGTATCACGCTCAAGTAGGATAGCAGAGAAGGATAACATACTGTCTCAGGCAGAGCCGTCCATCCGTGCTATGGACAGAGATAAAGATTCAGTCAATTGCTGCGCAAACATCCCAGATTAACCAACAGGAGACTGAATTGATGCAGGTGATGCATGTGATTCAACTTTAGGACACTGCAGTCAAGTGGGCCTGTTAGGGCTTGAAAATAAAGAGTAAGTCCACTTGCATTCCCGGCTACTCTGTAAAAGAAGTGACGCCTTTATCAGGGAAGTGAGTCACCCCCAGAAAGTGCATTTCCACAGAACTACATAAAATGAAAGGCTTGCAGACCAACATTTAGAGAAAATCACCAGGTACGGACATTAAGAATTAAAAGGGTGACATTTCCCCGCCTCGAAAAAGACGGGTAACACCATAATCAAAGGACAGTGTAGCCTTGAGTTTTTCCCCCTAACCAGAGCGGCGTAAATGTCAGCACGGCTATAAATAATCCACGCAAGTACAGATTCCTCAGCATCGCTCCCTGACACCCGGGACTTAGTCCATTCGCAGAAAAACTACCACTGGCCAACAGCCAAACACAAGTCTGTATTCATGCAACCTGACTAGTGGGTCATACTAAGACCTGTTAAACAGAGAGAGAGGTGGGGGGCTGTTTCATTGGTGGTTACCTTTGGTGGGCCAGGTTATTTAAGAGGTGCACAAAAGCCTATTCAGACACTCAAAGGGTGCCATTTACAGTGAACATTCTCTGTCACTGTAATCCAGCCAGCCAAATTCATTCGCCTCACATAGTGTGTACCTGCTTTGCTGGCTGTGAAACTGAGAGCTGCGTCAAGGCTGATACTGAAGTAAAGAGAAAAAATGTTATTTTCTAAAAGAAAATAAAGTTCTATAGTTAAGAGCAGTTTAAATGTCCTGCTGAAACAGCCACTGCGAGACTGTACTAACAGTGCCAGCTCACACTTGCATGCATGGGCGGACGCTCGAACACACACGAATGCAGGCACACGCACACGGACCCACACACAAACATAAACAGTGCGCCAGCAGCTAGTCCCCTGTGCTGGACGTTCTTCCTGTTTTCCAATCCCCTCTAAGACCCTGTCTGTTGATAAGGCTGATGGCTGGCCGGGGAGGACTGCTGGTCAGCCACGCTCTGATGAGTCATTTGGGATCACTGTGGGTCTGTGTGGGTATTTGAGTTGGTCTGAAATCATTTTTTAATCATGCGGTTAGAGCAGCAACCACAGTTTCTAAAATATATATATATACATAAAAAAAACAACAACCAACAACTGGAAATGTTTCTATTTAAAAGAAAAGGCCCATTTCCTATATATATATATATATATATACACACACACACACACACACACACACACAACATATAATACAAGATTTAGCAGTTTCAGCATCTTACATGCCTCTCTTTGCTCTATTTGTAGAGACATCAGTGATGAAATGTTGTATTTACTTTTTAGGAGCCTCAGACGAGCTAAATGGCTCAGACTCCCGTTTAAAAAAACAACACACGGATTTACCCTATTTGGCGATGGGGAGGATATTTGCCTTGGTGCATGAGGGGAGCCCAGTCAAAAAAGCACAGGTGTGGGCAGGGATTAAAGATCATGTCGGGAGACAGAGGGAGAGAGGGTGAGACGGGCTCTTGCAGACAAAAGGAGCGGGAGAAAAGCCGCTGCGCTCAGAAATGCTTGAGTTGAGGCTAATTACACAGGCTCCAAAGGCAGGAATGTGGAGTCACATTTGGGGCTGGTCACACCTGGCTGCCCAAAGAGCGAAGCAATTAGTAAACAGTGGCAGTGAATGGACAATAAAAACACTGGAGGCCATGGAAAGGAAAGGTGTTCCCCTTGGCCGTTCTGCGGAGAACAATGGAAGGTAAGTTACTTTTCCATGTCCTGGAGTGTTAACATTTCAGCATCACACACAGGCCAAAACTGCACCAACAACCTCTCATCTAACCTTCAAAATGTCTTCTGACTCAGGCAAAAATATGTGAAGGCCACACTGAGGGAGGCTATTGATTCACACGGAATCTGGATACAATTATCCAGACACCCAAACTGTTTATGGAGACTTTGCATTCAGGATATGAGTAGGAGACAAACAGTGAGTGCTAACAGGGAAGGAAATGGGGCAGGCAGATAAGGCATAAACAATAGAGATGAATCCAGCCTCATTCAACCTCTAACTGTTGTCCCACAGCTTTTATTTCCTGTGGATGTGGACATATAGAACACTTATTAATTGACAGTGCATTTAACAGTACCATTATACCAACTACATATCATCAGGGATTTTCTTATCGGGAAACATTTGGATCATGTGTTTTAAGCCTTAACTGCACATATAATGAAACACCAAAATTCAATTCTTACATTTACATTGTCATTTAAAAAAAGGTTTAAATGTGACTGTTACTTACAAAGATTCATTTTGCTGCAAAGCCACGCATTCTCCACTATTGTTTATTTATTTTCTTTTCCAGGACTTTGACAATGGAAAATGTGCTTTGTGGCTGGAAAAGTGACTCAAGAGCAGCTTATTGACAAGAAAAAGGGGTGATGTAACACCGTCCCAGGTGTGGACCCTTAAGACTCTACGGCTAAAACTGAGTGAGCTGTCACAATTGCGGCCTAGTGAAGTGAATAAATTAGTTTGGAACTGAGCGGGCCGAGCTACAGCCAAGGATACAGCCATGGAGTTGACAAAGGACGTTTCAGGACACCGTGTGGAGACCAGAACAGAACAGAACAGAAGCTTTGGCAGAGAAAACCCTTTGTTAGCTTGCGTTGCTGCCAACTGCAATCTTTAAACCTCTGAGGTAGTTAGAAATTATCACAACTATGCACGGTGGAAGCCACAACCACTGTGTCCATGTCCGTCCAAGGCTGTTTCCACTGCACTGTCACTGCATTAAAAAATCTAAAAGAAAAGGTGGATGATAGCTGTCCCTTTCTTCTATGTCCTCTCTCCCTGCAGGACTGTGGGAACGGGAAGCTTTTTCTTTATCAGCGGCGTTACCGATGAACATCTGGCCTGCTGGTGGGAGGAGGATAAAGGATAAAGACATCAACAGGGGCCGAGGGGCCACGAGAGGCCAGAGGGGGCCCATGTGGGGCCTTGAAGGGCCACAGAGGAAGCTATTTTGCTGGGATTCAGAGTCAGCAGGGAACAAAGGATGGCTCATCTTTGAAAAGGTTCACTGCCTGCACTCATTGCAATGAAACAGAAACAAGATAACAGAAAGCAATCTAAAATAACCTCGGGTACAACATGTAATCGGTGCTCTTGTTTCTCCCTGCAGATTACCTTAACGTAGTCGAATTCCGAGGTACATGTCAAGAAAATAATCAAAGTCAAACCTAGATTGCTTTCTAGACAAGTCAGAGTGATGCAGTTCCACTGAATCACACATCTTATTTTGCTGTGCAGTAACTTGTCTGTGGACTTTATCTCCCTCACACAGAAAAGAGCCGTAGCATAAAATTTGTTGGTGTTGCAGAGGAAAAACTGACGGCTATTTCTGGCTGTGTTTCGCTTTCATTCAGTCTGGGGGCCAATTTATCACATGGAAGATTTCAGGAGTGTTGGTGACTCGCCGGGACCTTTCTCAACAGTAGAGTGGGAAACTCATACGCCCCCACAGCGCGTGCTCGTCGGTATCTGAAACAACAGCCTTTCCTGGAACAGGTGACACTTAACTGTAAAGAAACAAAAAAAGGACAAGTATGTGCAAGTGACAAAGTGGGATGGTGTTTCAGGGTTGAGTGAGAGGCAAGGTGTGGCAGCCAAAAACAAGAAAAGCAAGGCATAAAATGTGGTCACTGCACTGCACTGACTTGCAACTGATGTACAGCACAAAACAAGCGGCAGTTGCTTCATTTGGCAAACACCGACGTTTCCCACAAACCAAAAAAAAAAAAAAGAACAAATGGATTGCCAGCAAGCCTCCCACACAGAGTTTGCCTAATAGCTTATAATGGGTGCAGTCCAAATCCACAGTACATGAAGACTGTGAGAGAACTGGAAATGGTCATTTGCCAAACTGGATCACTGATCCTGTGCGGTATATCCCAAAGGGGGGGGCGCACAGAAAGGCCAACCAACCTGCCTCCCCACCCCCACCCCCTCCATCACCGCAAACTCTCATTCTGTTTTTGACATAGCACATGAGGGCGTGTGAGGAATCTCCCAATTCATTCGTACAGTAAGCTGCACTGCAGGGCGTATCTGTAAAGCCTCCGCGCTTTGAAGACAATCAGAACCTACACCAGAGCGAGCCGACCTGAGGGCAAAACTGCCCCCGGCTGAAACACGATCCGGTTTTATACGGCTGGAATGAAACGAGAATCTATAAAGCGGCTAAGGCGACTCGTTCTCACCACGGTGCCATTGTTTACAAAATCCAAACCCATTTAACACCACAGTGTGAGATAGTGAGTGTCAAGTAGCCTCCAACATCTGCTGACCCTTTGACCTGTCAGCATCACGAGGGGTCACTCGTGGCATGTCTAGTGCTGATCTCGTGGCTGATGGGTGGCTACTTTTCAAACTTTCCAGCACGGAAAAATAAAGTCAAATCTTTGGTTTTCATGTTATGTTGTGGATGACTTTAACTGAAAACTTGACTCGTAACTTCAGCCATAAAACTCCTAGCTTAGGTGGCTTATGTGTTATTCCCAAAAGACAATGCCTAAGCACTTTTCCACTATTCTGGCATTTCTGTGAGCACAGCAGACTCTTAGAACATAATCTGAAAGCACTAAAGTGGGTGGAAAGCTTTCTAAATTTAAAACAGCCTTTTCACATCATTCTTCCTCAGTGTGGCCAAATGTTTATTGCTGTATTTTTCTTTAGGTAAATCAAAACAGATTAAAAAAAAAAAGTTATAAATGTCCTCTCAGATGTTTCAGCATAGTGCCAAGGTGCACGTTACTGTAGATGGACCAGGGTGTGCACGACTGTATCCCGTCCTCTGCGTTGACTTAGGCCTTTAATGAGACCTTCACATTCCCACATTGATCAAACCCACAGGTTGGACATGAGTGCAAGACACCCGGAGCACAAGCCCATTAGCTCCTCTGACAAAGTTCCTACATCTGGAAAGACCCAAAACAGCCTCTCAAAAATGTGAGACATTTCCCTTGGATTAAACTCCAGGACATGGTTTATGTTCAACTCAAGGTCTTAGACTGTTTTAGACCATAAATTGTTGCAGTGGTTGCTGAAGGGAAAGAAAAAAGAAAAAGTACATGTGAACTGAACCGGCAACCAGAACATGACTTTAGAGGAACTGTGCTGCAATACTGTGTGCTGACATCGAGGATGTCATCAGGATATCACTGAGCTGCAGACGGATTGCTGCAATTTAACATAATTTAAAGGCAATTCGGGCCGTAAATACTTCACATCGATACAAGAAATGAGTGGGATCACACACACACACACACAAAGTCCCAGTAAAACACTGAGAAAACTCAAACAAGCTACAAATGTAATAACAGAACAGATGATTGCCTCCCTCCCATATTGCCTGCCTTTCATAAAAGTTCTTCGGTGGTATGAACTTAACAGACGAGGTTATCTCCACGTTGCAGTTTACTCATTGTGACTCTGAGGTGTCATGAGCAAGCTGGGCAGCGTCATCTTTTCCGTATGTCAGAGCAAACTCCTGAAATCGCAGCGCAGCCGATTCTCACAGTGATTCATTGGTTTGAGTAAGGTCGACTCAGCTTCCCTCCCCTCCAGCGGACCACTCCGCCAGTGTCTAATGGCTATAACATTTACCATCTCATCCTTGCCACGTACACACAGAGCAGGAGAGAGAAAAGACGGCTGGAGCCTGCCCATTATTTGTCTTTGAAGCCATTCTAGTCACAGCAAAGATCTTAGGCGTTCTTCAGACCCACAGACCTCAATCCTGCATGAATCAAAACATGTGTAATCGGACAGCAGCAAATATCACAGATTAAAAAGTGAATTCGCGGGACACGTTGGCTGCGCTGCTCATTATAAATCTCCTGTGTTTAAAATCCCTGTTAAAACACTCCTCTTCCCACATGCGTTCATCTGGACTGTATATTCATGGCAGCTGGAGGTGACAGCTCGTCCAACTTTCCATAAATCTTGGAGATACTGCACAAGGGCTGAATGAAAACCACATGCAGGAGAGACGAGAGCAGGAAGAAGTGAGCAACAGACAGAGAGGGGGGACAGAGAGAGAGAGAGAAAAAGAGAGGGGTGGGAAGGGGGAGGACAAGGAGGTCGACCCACAACTGGACAGATAAATCAGGCAGCGGAAAAGTAAAGTGATCTAAGAGGTTCTGTTGGCTTTATTCAAATAAACAAAACCATATGCGAGAGTGTGTGTGTGTGTGTGTGTGTGTGGGTGCGCGAAGGGATGCAGCAACGCCGGGCGCCTGCACAAGCGAAGGTGGCCCACAGATCAGCGTACATCTCTTTATGTTGGTTTGTCACCAATGATTGGGGGTGACGGCCTCCTCTCTTTCAACTCGAAATTAGCTGTTTTGGTTAGTGAAGCAGACGCACAGATCAAAAAGGTCAGACATGCCCACTTAATCCTGGTAAATCTCCCCCTTCACATCTCGCCAGCCTGTCAGCTTCTGTGTGACAGCAACCATCACAGACACATGCCTTTGCTCTGTGCGCCTCTATGAGCTGCGTGACCACCCCCCCCCCACCCCCACCCTCTCTTTGCCACCCCCACCCACTCCGCCTTATGCACGCCGGTTGTAGTTTTCCTGCCAGGGCCGACACTCATGCGTCTCAGAGTAGACGTCGTCAAAAGTGAAACGGCGCGTCATCTTGCCAAAAAAATCATGGATGCAGCGCTGGACAGGGAGGGACACTTGATCTGCTCGTCTACTTTTAGAAGAATGCTAAATATGGCGGGCCGATGAGCAGCTCTGGGCCGGAGCCCCCCCGAGCAGCAGGGGCTTCAAGGCCACTGGGGTCTGTGGACCTCCACATCTGAGGAGCTGCAGCTGTCCCGACCTCCGCGAAGCTCACGCTGAGATGGAAAAAGATGAATGAAATGAGTTCTACTTAAGTTCTGCTGCCCCACGGGGGAGTTCAGGCTTTTGGGATGTTTTCCTTTAAGCTTCAGATTTGTGAGGCTGCGTCCTCGGCCCGGAGGGGACCATCTATCTTGATCTATGAGGCCATTAAGGTTAGTTGGTGTCAGGCTTGATGGGCCATAGATTGAGAGCTGGTTTCTTTAGGTAATTGAAACAAATGAAATCTGGAAAAAAACAAATGTATCAAGGAAAAGGTTAACAGGTGGACATTCCCTCCAAATGTCACACCTTGTTTTTTGGGCAAGAGAGCCCATCCCAGAGGATTTGTCAGCAGGGGTATCTGGTCATGTGAAACACACACACACACACACACACACACACACACACACACACACACACACACACACACACACAAACTTCCTTGATCAGATTCTGTCCTGGGAAGTCCAATCATGTGAAATTGCTAAAAGGATTTCAATGAAATAAGATGTTCCCAGATGGACCTGAGGTATCTGAGAGCTCCCCAGAAGGTCATGAAACAGGGTCATGTTGGAGTTTATCTAATACCAAGAATGACTTCAGTATAACTTTTAACACTCAGTCTACCTTTACATCTCCACCTTAAGTATAAATCCACCTTTAAAATGAGTTCACACCCCATTTAAAGAGGCATTTTATAGCTTTACCTCCACTCAGGGAGCACTGATTTATAATTTCTGGTAAGTTTACAGGCAAGTTAAGACTTTCTAACAGCATCTTGCAAAAATCACACATCATGAGGATGAGTGGTGTGTGAGTGGGGGGTTAAAACAGGAGCAGCCCTACTCACCTGCTTGAAGTCGGCCACGAAGGTGATGAGAGTCCCGTCCCCCTGCTTGAACTCCAGAGAGATCGCGTCCCTCTCGCTGTCCGCCTCCAGCACCTCCTCGGTCACCAGCCCGTCGGAGAGCCGGACCCGGACCCGCAGCTCGGATCCGAGCCCCGCGGCGAGGACCAGGAGCAGGAACAGGAGCAGGAGCAGCGTCCGGAGCGGAGCCGCACACATCCCCGAGGACGCGAAGCCGAACCGGACTGAAGAAAACAACGAGGCGCACTGCGGAGACCAGCGTTCATAGCCACCTGGGATTTCTGCCCGAAGTCTTTTCCTTCATGTTAAGCGAGGGTTGGTGGGGGGGGGGGGGGGGGGGGGGGGGGGGGGGGGGGGGGGGGGGGGGGG
>JAVQJZ010042551.1:0-17664 GCA_036025355.1 Leiopotherapon unicolor | reverse complement strand
TGTATACTAATGTGTATAGTAATTAAAGAAATCCATCAAAATCATGAAATATTGATATGAGACATTGTCACTGCACATTAAAATGTGATCTGCATCTCAATATCGCGCTAGAGTAAAGAATGCTGCAGTGGCAGGTATAATCACTCTCCTAATGCATCAGCATTGTCTTTTCCTAATTCATGCAGACCCCAGCTGTGGAGATTCACTCATTAATGCTACAATAGGTGGTCAGTGTTTGTCCAGTTCTTTGCTCGCAAATCACAGCTGGTGCTCGATCAGTAGTGTATATTCATGCAAATTGGTTCGCTCAGTGGAGGTAGAGCACCTTGTGTAGTCACGTGCGTTTATGGAAAACGAGGTTCAAATGAAGTTCAGCCAACTTTTTTGGTTCACCAGCGTTATTCCAGCTAAACTCCAGATACAGACATTTAGACATGCAAAAACGTACATTGAACTTGATGACTGTATCCTGTCCTCCCACATGGTCACCCGCTCATACTGTAGTTGGGGCAAAAATTACCTCAGATCAGGCAGTGGACACTAAATAGAAAAAATTTCCTGCAAATACCAGGGATAACCTCAAAATTGGATTGGTCCCCATCCAAAAAGCTAATCTGGACTCAGATCACATGTTGATAGGTATAAATGGAGCCATATGTTTTTGAATGTGGGGCGGGTTCAGAAATGCGAGGTAACAGCCTGCTCTGCCATGCTGTTCCCCATCAATCCACTGCTTAGCTACGGCCACTGGAAAGTACGGAGGCAGGTGAAGGACATAATCCATTTCCTGCTCCAGCAGCGCAGTGTCCCATTCCCAGGATAAAATGAACCAGGCCGCCCCCACCATGAGACATGCTCACACACAACTAGGCAGCTGGTGGGTTGAGTGGATTTCCATGGCAATGGGTGAGCCGGGGATGGTCAGCATAAAGCGACAGAAGGAAGGTACGCAATGTAATCACCTGTGGGATTTGGAGAGCTGGAGAGACTGTGTAGGTGTTTTTTTCAGACTGGTGGCCTGTAATGTCAGGAAATTAGCACAGTATCTTAAAAGGCAAATAATATGTTTGTTTGTTTTTTTTCCTAATGCTTAGGAACAGGTACTGTAGTGCAAGGATTTTGTGAACAGGTGTCCATCCTCTCTAGAATGACACAGAAGGGTTTTCTGATCTCACACCCTGATCTGGATTTCAACATGATTTTTCTGTGTCGCCCTACAGTAACAACACTATGGTGAAGTTTTGGTTGGGTTTTGGCTCAAATATAACTTGGTTAGGTTTAGCGAAAGATTATAATTTGGGTTAAAAACTACTACTTTGTTTAAGTCAGGGGCCTTTCATAGTCACAGCTGCTGTCCGTTTGGTTTACTGATGTTGGTCATGGCTAAAAGAAACCAATGTTGACTGTTGGTCAGAAACAGGAAACAAACAGCGGTCACCCACCAGGGTTTTGTTGAGCCATCCATCCACCTCGATGCCTCCCTGTGCCAAGGCTGTGGCTCCATGACAACAACACACGACTTCCAGTCATTATTCTTGTGGCTGCCAGAGCGTTTTGTCCCTTAAGGAGAGATGTAGTTTGGTGATCTGCTGATGCAAGATGTTGTTTTTCTTCTACGAACGGTCTTCTTTTAAAAGTGTTTTAGCACATTCACTGCAAATCTTGTATAATTTACACGTCACCATTTTTGCAAACCACGCTGCAGTGTTTATGACATTTCGATGTAATTGCACCACCTTCCCAGGCATCCGCTGGCTTCCATTAATCCCCTTACAATATGAAAAAGGGGTCTCTTGCTTGGCTTGTATTCTCCGTTACAGTGAACAAAACAAGTTACACAAGGCTGCCATTCAATTTTGCTCTTTCAATTGAGTGGAAATCAAAGGATGCGTGGAACAGTTTCCAAAATACATTCAAAATTCAGAAGTGTTCAACAAAAGTGCATAACATTTGTTGTGATGGAGATTAAACAAAAACAAGTGGTATTTTCTTTTCAACTTAGTTTTACTACCTATAAATAATTTTATTTCTCTCGACTAAACCCAGCTGTTTGTTCTCAAGTGTCACTATATGCTGTTATTACATAAACCAGATTGTGGTGGTGGAATGAAAGATTTGTCCAACAACATTTAATTTGAATCTTTGTGTGTGTGTGTGTGTGTGTGTGTGTGTGTGTGTGTGAAGCCATCTGAAAGCCAGTTGGTGTTTATGGATTGCAGCACTTCCAACACAGAGTTGGCATCATACATGTTCATTGAAGACTAATCAACAGAGCGCAGTGTGTGTCTGGTGAAACTGGCAAGGTTTTAAGCCCATCCTGATCTTTTAATTAGTCTGATTATCCAAACAGCTGTCTGCTGGCGCTCCCTCTGACTTTAATGCACACACAGACACACACACATACAAACACACACGCTTACTCACAGCGTGATAATGCTACATATGTGACCGCCAACGGGTGCCCTCAGAGCGGGGTGTGATAAATATTGTCAGTGCGGCACTGATGACAGCGCTCCGAGCTGAGACTAACTGTCAGGCCGCCCTCCACGCTGGATTTTTCTCGATAGAGGAGAAAGTTTTCAGACTGCGGGAGACTTTGAAGACTTGGCTGTCACAGGGCTGCTGGAGCCTTTGTTTAACACTTTGACTGTGTTTTGTATGCGCGTGTGTTTTGAATCTCTGTCCATCATCGTGACCTTGCAGACTTGTTTTTAGTCCATTTGCAGCACAGAACTCCTCCTTAGCACTCTGTGGCTGAACGAACAGTTTTTACAATCAGGTTTCTCATGCAGGGATTGACTAGAAGACACAGCTCTCACATTTTAAATCTCTACAGTCAGAGTTACTTTAACCTATTTCTGATCTCAATTTTATCTGTCAGGGTTAGAATAGAAAGTGCTGGCTTGAATTCCTATTTGTTATTTGTTGTGTTTTATATCAGATTTGATTATTAGTGTTTTATCAAACACTGTCTTCAATATAAGTCACTTATGCGGTGAACCTAAAAACACCTGATGAGTTTCATGAAAATATTCAGTTTTTTAGCAATTTGGTGAAAATAGAGTAATTCACCAACCATGCCGCTTGCTCTGTGATGCTGAGATATTTCACAGGATAAGTAAAAAGTTTGATCTGCTGGTGATGCTGGATGAAAACTCACCAAAGTCAGTTGGAGTTATCATCTGAAGGCTGTAAAAGTTTGTACAAAAATCCAATATAGTCCATCCAAAACTTTCTCATATTTCATTCTCAATCTAAGTGGTGAACCAACAGAGCAGAATAGCTAAAACTTAAAGTGATACTGTGAACGAATCATCACCTGCTAGTCCAAACCAAAGTCATAATCCAAATTGATTAAAGCAAACGAAAAACAGGAAAAACATGGCCGTACATTTACAACTGCCGTCTCTTGAAGGTTGGAGTGCTGCTTCGGCTCGGCTTCACCCGAAGCTGCACTGGTTGTCAGCGTCCCTCGGTGAGCGATGCTAGTTTGTGTCACGGCGTGAGGCAGTTAGCTCTTAGAGCACCTCTATACCCTGGAGGAAGAACCAGCTGCTCTCTTGTTTTTTTGACTGTCCACAGGCTGTTCTTTCTCTTTCCTGGCCTCCCAGTGGAATTAACGTGACACCTGCTGAGCTTAAATGGCGGATTCTCTTCTTCTGCCGAGCAACAGCGATTTCCATTCACCCATCTGTTTAGGAAACAGTTATTATGGATGCGTGTGGCTCTAAACATGCTAGACTTGCTTGCTTGAGTCATTTCACCTTGCTTCATTATGTCTAGTGTGCAGCATTTCTTTTACCTGTCCTCAAGGTCAAAGTGGAAATAATATCTGAATCAAGGAAATGCATGAGTAGTCGATAGCTTGTGGTATTGTCGTGTTTCTCTGATTGGCTCATGCAAGCAGAGAATTTCTGTCATTCAGCCTCTATAGTCTTTTTTTATGTTCTCTTTTTTTCTCTCTCTCTGCCTCCACCCCCTCCCCTGCACGCTCCCTCTGTCACACGCATTTCCCCCGTCAGTGGCGTCACATATCAGTCTCGTCATGATAGTGCGGCTTGTCAGAGCTGCAAGAACCGACGAGGAGCAACCTCAAGAGGAAAACCAGAGTGAGCATCACATCTGTTTAAATGACCTCCCTCACCCTCGCGCACACACCTCGCTGACTCCAGAACGGTGGAGCCACCACAAAAATCGGACTCCCCCTGCATTGCTGCACGAGCACACGCAAGCTATTTTTGGATACGTGGCCAAATATTGGGCCATGCTGAGGAGAGCTGCAGTCACCAGTGTGTGTTCAAACTGCTGCTTAGTGCCAGTGAGAGGAACCTCATTGTGGTTATCACTGAGGCTCAGCTCCTCTGATGGTCGCATGCAGTCAGTGCTGACAAAATGAGTCGTTTAACTGTTTAGTTGATCGACAGAAAATCAACAGCATTGATAGTTTAGTGTGAATCCAGCGATGACATGGAGGAGAAAGATGGAGTGGAGGTAGAGGAGAAGACAAACATCAATAATGCCAGATAAATCCAAAATACAAAGAAGCGTACCTTGCTCTCAAGTTCACAGTCAATATCATTATTATTCTTCAGGCACCGGGAAACTTTGGGAATCTCTGTTGTGAGTCATTTATCAAGCCAAACACTTGCTGGTTCCAGTGTCTGGAGAATGATAATTCGCTGATGATAATCCTCTGTTCCACATCATTGTGTATTTTGAGTATCTGGGTGTTTTTTGACTGGGACAGATTTGTTGACTAGATGTGGCATTGAGTTGTGTGAAAACTGGCATTTGCATTTTTCCCTAATTGTATCATTTTACATACTAAATGAATTAATTATGCAAAAAAAAGTCAAACAGCAATGAAAATAATCATTGGCTGCAGCTTTATCACACATATGACAACACACAGATGTCTCAAACAACGTCTCATTTATAGCTAGGTGTCGAAAACCTGCACTTTCTGTCATATTTTCAGGTTTTCACCACCCTGAAGCCTGATGTAGCGCCCAATAAAATTCGACATTGTGCGCCTCCATCCCGATGCAGTAGCCTTTTAAAGCCGAGCCCTGTTTGTGGGCTCGCAAATGTGTATACAGGCACATAAACGTGTGTCATTACATCAGAGGGATAGGAGAAGAGGGGCGGGAGATAAATGGAAAGATTACATTACCAGAAATAAAAAAAGCTGACGAGTCACCAGAAACCAGTGGTGCTGGTTGCTAAACACAGAGTAAACCAACAAGAAAGTAATTAGTAGGAAATCTTTTCTGCGGGAGAAAGACAGGCTGAGACATAATGTTTAGTTTGACCACGTGGCAGAAGGTCACATCCAGGCCATGCGGATGCTATAAGCCGAATGGAGGAGGGGTGGTGTGATGTGGCAAAGGGGTGGCTTTTAATCTGAAAGAGGCATTTAAAACAGCTGTAGTGCCCTGTGCCGCAGATGGGGGGCATTGTAGGACCTCATAATCTGGAGGGATCCAATAGAAAAAAAGGGATCTCGGTGCGATAGGTCCCCACCGCCAGAGCTGCGCTTCCACAGTCGCTCTCTCTCTCAGCACACACACACTTTCCTGCGTACACACACTTCTCCCCGTCCCCTTCTCTTTCCCGCTCTCTCTCGCACACTCTCTCTTTTTGCCTCAGTGTCTCTCAGTCACTCTTTCTCCCGCTTCTCTCCCTGTTTCATCTCTCCACCATGGAGTGCAGAGAGAGGTGATTCAGCTCCCCTGCTGGCTGGCTGGCTGGCTGACTGACTGTTGCCCAGATTGGGGCAGAACAGAGACAGAGTTGGGGACCCGAGGGACAGGACAGGACAGGACAGGACGGCACAAGGGTGGGGGGAGATTCCAGCAGAAAAAGATCCAGCGCAAGATTTCCTCCGGCGGAGATTATTTGCATCACAAAAACCTGTGGAAAGAGGACTCTGACACTATACTGGCTGCACAACCGCTGTCCGCACAAGAGGTGCCATTTAAGCGTGTTAATGTGTGTGTGTGCGTGCATGCGTTTTTGGAGTCTGCTCACCTTTTCAGTATGCAGATTCATTGGCTTGGCTTCTTTTCTCATGCAAATGTAAATTGGCTGGTCGTGCCGCTCCGCGTCTTTTGACAGAGACACAGATGGAGCCGGTCCCTGTAATTCAGGTTTGCATGATTATAACGCAGCGCTCCATGAATTAGTTCGCCTCTGATGGATTAGTGCACGCTGGTGTTGTGTGTGTGTGTGTGTGTGTGTCTGTGTGTGTGTCTGTGTGTGTTTCAAGAGCGCACGATTGAAGAACCAGAATCTGCTAAATAATAGATCTCACCAATGTGACACACAAAAAAACTTCCAAACTAGGTTATTCCTGAATTAATGTGGCACTCATTATATTTCCTCTGATTTCATCCACCTTCTGTCAGCTTCACCTTAACGTTCATACACATATGTTCATGTGTGTGTGTGTTGCTGACATGTGTGGTCTTTGGCATATCATGCTCGGGTGTCACTGCCTCGGGATCACAGAGGGAAAATGAAGAGAAGGGGGGTTGATGGGGAGGGAAAGAGGCGTAGCTAAATGCTGTTTGGCACCGTGCCAAGTTGCTGCTTTAAAGAGGATGCTGAAGGTTAGACGAATGTCTTCTCAGCCCACTCCGTCTGCCTCTCTGCAGCTTTACTTCTATGCAGAGGAGTAACAAGGATGACAAGTGTGTTGGTTAAAGCGGAATACCTTAAGTAACATCAGTCGAGCGCAACCCCCCCTTTCTACCCACCCCCCACTCTGAAATTCCCTGTCCTGCCTCCATTTGAAATGTGATTGTGAGTGTGGCAGAGCAGATAGATGGAGTATTTGTTAGGAGGAGTGGAGTTGATGCTAGTTTTAGCTCGCTTCCCGTTTCTACTCCCCCACGGGATTTGCCCTTGCCTTCCATTCCTTTTAACCCCCCCCACCATCTATCTATCTCTGTCGCTCCTTCCATCATTTTTTTTTTATCCTCTGTCTTGCTGAGCCAGCGAGATTTACTGGTTTAAAGTGGAAGTCCATTCACAGAACTGGGACTTCTGGAGAGACATAGAAGAAGGGGAGGGGAGGGGGGAGGGACTGAGGTGAAAGGAGGCAGTAAAAACAGCCACCCTCGAGAGTGGGCGGGGGGGCTGGTGATTTATATGTAGACGTACCTCCACACGTGTTTGGCCACTGCTCCAATTAACACCTCCACCAATCCGTGGCTGCTCTTGACAGATGCTGAATGCGAGAGAGGGCAGAGTGTATTCATTAGTGTCGGCCGTGTTTGTTTGTAGGGATTTAGCGAATTCAAATTGTTTACTGTGGTTTTTCAGCCAGTTCTGGGTCATTTGTCGCTGCAGTGTTTTCAGCTTCCTCTGCCTGCTCTTTAAGTTTTCAGAAATTGCAGTGAAAAACAGTGCAAGCAATTTATTCCTGGATAATTCACAAACACATCCGGCCCCCGTTTCTAAAGGCCTGAGTTGGTTCTCTATTTTTTTTCCCCTCAAGCTATTTCTTTAGTTCTACAAGAAGTCTTTTTTTTAACAGCCTTTTGTGTCAGAGTGATTGATTCGATGGAGAAGGTCCTGACTCTTGATCACTGATTCCTGTCCCTTGTGTTCCTCCAGGGGGCGTGATAGACAAGGACCTGCGCCACTACCTCAACCTGCGCTTCCAGAAAGGCTCGGTGGACCACGAGCTGCAGCAGATCATCCGGGACAACCTCTACCTCCGCACCGTCCCCTGTGAGTTCCCTTTACCTCGCCTTACCTCCACTCACGTCTTTGCCCCCTCAGCTCGCCTCCTTGAGTGAAACGCTTCTGGTATTTTTCCCTCCCACTAAGGTTGCATTAGCAATCAAGCAAAGTGGCTCCAGGTTCACCGAGTAGCAATTTGTTTGAATTGATTTGATTATTTCAAAGATCGCTGCCATAGTATTGAGACACTCATGAAAGTTGGATTAAAATTATAACAAGCGTAGTCCCTCGTGTGGGCCAAGCTCCAAAAATATTGGATAATACATTTTCCATAATGCAACTTAACCATAATGTGTGATCTTTCGCCCTGCCACCTAAATGCTGAGAGGATTTGCTTAATGTCCGATCTGTTCATGTGGTGTTTTATTTTTATTAACCTGTCGTCACTTCAATTCACTGTGAACACTGACACACATAAAGAAATTCATTTCTGCAGTTTCCCTCCTGTGGAAATCCTGCAGTTTATCTTTTGACTTCCATCTCCAGCAAAGTTTACTGGTGCAGGACTCGACCTCACACCTCCAATAACTGAAAAGCTCTGAATCGTGGGACATTTAATAAGAAAACCAATCTGCCATCTGCCAATTTGCCATGACTGAAAGCTCCACAATAAATGTGTACATGGACATTGAGTTGATAGTTTTGTCGGTTCCCAAGCTCAACATACGACAGCATTTCTGTATGAAAACTCTTCAAACTCACTGACAAAGATCAACCCTGAGGCCAATTAGTACTCTAACAGAGGAGTACTGGTTTGTGTCTTGAGCTTGAGGAAAAATAAATTGACTGTTGCTAAGCTTTGAAATGAGGGCAGCACAGGAAGCTGAAGCTTTGGGGGGGTCAGTAGGACCTCCCAAACAGGTGAGTCTGAATCGAGTATTTTCTTGCAGAGTGTGCTGCGTACCCAAACGCCCAACTCTGTTTCTGTGGTGGTGATCAATTAGCCGCCAAAGTGTTTGGTTTAGCTGGAATCAGGCTTGTGTGGAGACCTTTTGAAATCAAGTGTTCACCGCAGCCTTCATTCTCTAATTAGCCGCATTAACGCCATCACAAGAGCACACAGTTGAGCGCGTAGACAATCAAACACAAGATTCGGGAGGCTTTAAGATGCTGGTACTTGGCGTTTTTAGTTCAGGACAGCATTTCGTACTTTTATCTTGCTCTACTATATGCGTGTGGCCTTCATCTGCCTTATTAAGCCTCCATTGCATATTACACGTACTGATGTTTAATCCATACCCTTCTGATTCCTATTTGCCAATTGTTTGCTGTACATATGCTCATTGCCGTCAGTCAATAGGCTGCGATATTAGGGGGTGTTTGTTTGTTGTGTGTGTACAAGCTCTTATCCGTGTAAACTGCGTGTGTGTGTGTGTTTTAGCTCTGCATTAGCCTTGCCGTGCCATTAGGCCCAGCTGTCTGGTGGCTGACTCTCCCCTGAATCCTTAATGGAGGTGCATTCTTGAAGGCCAGGAGCAGGCAGATTTCACCAGAGCCTCTTTTCCGTCTCCCTCTCTTTCTGAACAGAATACAACACGAGAAACCTCAACAAAAAAAAGGGCTATTTGTTTGCAACAGGAGCGTAATTTTCTCTGATAACCACTCACAGTGCTGCTGCCGGTGAGGCATGGGAGATAGTGAAAGAGGTGAACAGTAAAGAGGGAGAACAAATGGGAGAACAAATAAAGGGAGAGAAGCACAAAAGGGGATGGTGGGGGGGACAAGGGGGAGCATGATGATGGGACACAGACTATCATAACCACATAAGTAAATGGACTGCAAATAAACTGTTGTAGAGTGAGAGAGTGCGGGGAGGTTAATTTGTGCATTAATGAAGCTTCAACAATGGGCCTCAGTGCTGCCGAGGGGAAGAAGCCCAGTCATGACTGAGCCAGGCTTTTATCTGAACTGATGGATGGACGGATACATGTTTGGTGTTCACGTACACATTGTTAGAAATTGTGCAATTTTTCCCTTCATTTTCTGTTCGTTGTTTGGTTTGTTTTCACATTTCACGCCTTTCCCATAGTCTTCCTTTAGCATGTTTATGGTGTCCAAGTTAGTTTATATGATGTGTGCTTCATCATTCAATCACTTTGACCAGGACTCTTCCTCAAAAGGAGATTTAGATCTCTCAAGACAGTCCAGGCCAAATGAAAGGTCAAATGAAGATACATGAGTGACACAAACCAACCTTTAGTATGATGAAAAACAGATGGTTTGATGGATGGATTGAAAGATAGGTACGCCGCTGATTTGATACAGTGATACCGAGATGCACTGACAGATGGGTGGTGACACTGACTGACAAATAAACTGACAAACAGACGAGAGAGGTACTGAGACAGAAGCCTTGTTCTAGATCACTGAATGGCCGTCAGCTTTGTTTTTCAATTATTTGATCAGGTCTCATATCGTGGTTACTGTCACCAAAGAAACTTTGTAAAACCTTTTCAGGCATCCCAGGAACTTTTTTTAGGGCTCAATAAGTTGAAAGTGGAATCAGGTTCCAAATTTAGTCCCACCCCTCCAGAAAATAGGCCCCTCTCTGGAAATAGAGCTGTCCACAGCCCCAGAAATGATCAAGGCAGAGTTTGCTGTACTGAATATATCTGATCGGCCAAACACAAGCCTTGATGCTGTAGTATGTCGTATGCAACATTTTTATTGTTCTGAAAATTAAAGTTTTGACATCAGTTTCATGACTAGTTTTAGTTTTAGTTAGTTTTAGTTTTAGTTTTAGTAAAAGTTTTTGGTTTTTGTTCTGTTTCTTGTTTTCCTTTCCACCTCTCCAGCATCCATTAACATATCAGCATCATGCAACTATAAATGCAAAACTTTCAACTTTCATACAAAACCATAGAGTTTTGATAAAATATAAAATTGGCCAATCTTTACAATTCTTCATTTATCATGGACAGCCTGCTGATTTAGTTCCTGAATTTTGTTCCTGGAGTTCCTCAGCTCCTGTGACAATAAGACCTGATTTACACTGTGGCATTCTGTATCTAGATACTCTGTCTGGATAATGTAAAACGGATGTTAATGTACTTAATGTTGCTTAACTCCAATCAAAGCCATTATCCGGATATAGATCGCATGTTGATACCAGGTGTTAAATTGGATCTTTGGTTTAAAAGGCTGACGTGTGGACAAGTGATGCATAGATAGATTTTGGAAGATGATGTGTTGAAGAAAGCGAAGGAAAACACACATTTAACGCAGAGAAATAGAGAGGACACACGGATGCCTGGTGAGATCTATGATAAGTGATACATCTAAGTGAGACTAATGGATGGGAGCAAAAAGAGAATTGCAAGTGATAGATCTGAAGTAGTTCATCAGAGCAATTTAAACATAACCCTTGAGTGGTGGAGAAGGAGCGTTTTTCGGGGTGGATGGAGGCTGACGGGCAGACAGTAGGGGAGTTTCTGCCACCCATACCAATCGTGGATCTCGGAAAGGAGTCAGCCAGGGCAGCTAAGGCTGTGCCAGCTCTTAGACAAATTGCCTGGTTGAAAGCCAAGGTCAGAGCGTTAATAGCCTGAGCCCATGTGAAATCAGGCCTATCGTCTGGTAATCCACATAGATTTGATGGGGGAGATAGAGAGCGGAGAGCAATAAGTGTGTGTAGACTAGTCGTGACTCCTAAGTGGGCTACACTGATCGAGAGTGTCTGAATTATTTCGTTAAAATTGAACTGGTAAACATGGCAATTAAATCTATAGATTTTTATCGCTCACAGTCTGGCGATTTTCAACACATGCTCATTTGTGTATTTATTTCAAGTCCTCTAAGCTGAGCACGAAAATATTTGAGAGCAGTTTTAAATATTTGAACCAATATCCGAGCGTTTGACTTTTGTAAACTTGAAGGTCGGACACATCAAAAAACGTGCGTCCAATGTTTTTTTTTCACCAAATATTAAATCAAATGTAAATGAGTTTAGTGCTTCTCTTGCTGGGAAATAAAGATGAAAGTCATCAGGATTATATGACTCATTACTGTAGCTGTTAGCTGCTGAGTCTTTCATGTGTTCATTACATTTGTTTCTCTCTCGTGTTGGTTTTTTCGGTCGTGCTTGGTTGCCTCCGTCCTCCTCTTCTTGGATTCTTTCTCTTACTTCACATTAGCACACACACACACGCTGGGTCGTATATCCCAGCAGCGCCTTTCAGCTCTCTGGACACAGTAAAGCACTTAGTGAAGAGCAAGAATGGTGTCCGTCTTTGACTGTCTGTGAATGAGAGAGCTGATGATTAAGAGGTCAGCTGCAGGTGAAAAAGTGAAGAGATGCTCCGTCAGTGTCTCTCTCTGACACTTTCACAGACTCTTTATTTCTCGAGTGACATGACAACGTACTTGCTGACTATAGCTGTGTCTGAGACCGGTGCTTCTTTGCTGCCTCCTGAACTGTGTTTGACTTGTGTGAAATTTATGGATTATATTCTGTTAAATCAGTATTTTGGTTTAATAAGCACTGCAGAGTAAATTGTGGTCCCTTGAAACAAAGCTATTTCTTCTTCTGTCTAGAATCAATTAATCACATCACGTCAATTGACACAAACCAAAGTGGCAAATCAACAAATCATTTATTTTCAAGCAAAAATTATTTTTTTTATTGTTCTTGATCCTCAAATGTGGAAAAAAAAAATAAAATCACTTTTCTTGATCTTGCAGGACAATAAATGGAATATTTTTTTTATTTTTTTGCAATTTGTCAGATGAACCATGACATTTGAACAGGTCATTTTTCACTGTTTTCTATTGTTTTCTAGATATATTGAGAAAATAATCAGCAGATTAATCGGTAAGAAAAAAAAACATGTAATTCAGCTCCATTTATGCTGGATGTCCTTACTAAAAGTCTGTGTTCAAACCGTAGATAGATTTGGCTTTGAAAAACTTTAAAAAGCTTAGAAATGTGAAAATTATCCAGCAATTATCCATTAATAAATAAAAAAGGCAGAGACTAAAGGAAAGTCTGAAAAGTGAACATCATTTTGTGATTCTTGTTTCTGCTTTGCAGTCATGTTAATAATCTCCCGGCCTCTCAGATTTGACTTGTAGTATCCCCTGTGGGGGCCTGACCCAGAGATTGGGAACCACTGAACTAAAATATTGAGCATTTAGTGTGTAGTGAGAACCAAATGAGCCACAGAGAAAAGGGATTCACAAGTCTGACTAATGGAGCTACATGTAAAAGAAGCAGCGAGGGCTCCGAGGAGTGATGGGATGTGGATAAAATCTTTCATAGTGCTACATGCACTGTAGTTTTCATTCACAATATCATTATAGCCATATTGTAAATTTTCCGAATGTTCGCTTCAGAAATGATCTGTAGATGGGAATGACAGATAAACGGACGAGTCAAGTGTAGCATGGCCCACAATGGTCTAATACAGCCTGAGGGAATACACGATAGCAGTGACCCCTGAAAATGAACCTACGACAATATCTCTGACGGTCTACAAAGTTTTTCCTACTCACGGTATATGTCACCCTACCATTACATCTGCCCTTACCTCCACGCTGGGATGCATTAGGGAATACTAGCTCCGCTGATAATAGTTGAGCTACGATGTAAAGAACGAAGCAAAGTGGTTTGATAGCCGAAGAGGGATCCTCCCTGTGAACATCCACTAATGGAGACTTAAAAGTTTATGAAGGGTGTGATTGGATGTTCCCACATCTGTCTTTAAAGTGTGCGAGTGCGTGTCTTTTGTTGCACTGCGGTGCTCATATGTCCCCACATTTAGGCATGCGTGTGTTTGTGTGGTTTAGCCCTAACATGCGTGCGCAAACAACATATGCCGTATTGGTTGTTTGTAGTAGTATTGGTTGAGACTGTGTGTTAATGGGGAGTTTGAAGCCCACAGGGGCACCGGGTTTGTGTTAATGGCTGGGGCAACTGTTTGCAATGCTGATGGTGTTTACTAATGAGAGCGAAACGCAGAGAGAGGCTGCAAGTCCATCTGTTTGCACACAGTTGTTGGTTTGATCATCCAGGAGTCTTGCGGCACGGCAGGAAATATGATTCTCAGTCTCTCACTTTCTGTCCTGCTGCTCTGCTGCACTGTCCTTATCTTTACGTCCTCCTTTCATTATCACGTTTCCAGCCTCTTCCTTACGTTGTTTTTGCTGTGCATCAGCGTGTGCCAGTGCTGCCAAAAAACTCCAGAGTCTAACTTATAAGAGCCCTGACCTCTGTCTGACGTATATCTGCCAGGTACGGGTGACTGGCCCTCCTCTCTTCCCTTACTTTGTCACATGTCTGCGCTTCTGTTTAATAGCCTGACGTCTGATGGATGACAGTAATAATCAGGATAATAAAAAGACTAACAGCTCCCCGGTGCCCTTCCATTCATTATTTAGCGTCTTTGTGGAAAACCTAATAAACGCGAGAAGTGTGAGCCTCACAGAGGAGCCCAGACAGAGGGGGGCCTCGTCGCGCAGCTCTGAGCTGGGGCCCCTGTGCGGAGATGAATGAGGAGCAACTCGAGGCTTTTAAGGTAGAGGTGGACGGGGTGATGCTGCATCGTGGGCTGTTTTCTTTTGTGTTGCTGAGTGAGATACAGGGACACCTGGTGTTTGTTGCGCTCGCATATTAATTACTCTCTTCATACTTCTTCTTACGACAAACGTTATACTTATCAGACAGATACCTTTGGTCAAAAGCTCACTCTCTCATTTACTCGTTCTCTTTTTTATCTCTCCCTCTCTCTCCTTACTTACTCATTGACTCATTTGAGGCAGGGAGGGGTTTCCATGGCAACTGTTTCCACTCCCCATCTGCGTCAAAGGCTCGACTCCTCTTAAACTCTCATCCCGCTTTCTTTTTCTTCCCTTCCGTGGCCCTCCTCTTCATCATCCCTCGCTCTGTCTGTCTCTCTCGACTCTCCGTCTTCTGCTTCCTGCTAATAGAGACTGCAGATTGGAAAAGTACACGGCTTATGGGAAAAGGGGGATTTAAACCCACATTTAGCGAAGCTGCTTCTCAAACTCTTTAAATCAGTTAGGACGTCAACACTGCCACACACGATTCCCTGACTTTTGATGTGTTACTCGCCCTGTCTGCCATCACTCATCCCGGCTTCGTGCGAGGGAGGTGACGGGCGGAAAGGTGATGGAGAGGTGTTTGAGTGTGTGTGGGCTGGAGGTGAGCGAGGGTGGGAGGTGGGGTTGACTGACAAGGCAGGACACAGATGTGGATGCGCCCGGGTGGTGAGCGTGACATGGCGGTCGTCGGCGGATGCTGCCCTGCGGACGTGACGGGGGGTTGGGGAAAGGTGTGAAATTTGCTTCCTAATTGGCCTTCATCCCACAAAGACCACCACCAAACTCGGCTGTTCTCTACCCATGTCAGTTCAGTAATGGTGTCGGGTAGACAAATCCATCAGATGGCCTGCCTGCGGTCACGTCACCGTGATGCTGGCGTAGCAGCTTCCTGCATCACTGCCACCCATGTATAATGATATCATGTCTTTCGGGGGAATAAGAGGCAGAGATGTGAAATCCTTTTCAAGGAGTGCTGCCAGTTTAGGATGTGACGCAAACCTTTAGAGATGTAATGTTTTATTTACTAGCTTCTTTTTTTAAACATATATATAAAAGCATTTGTGACACCTGAACCCACACTGAGCCACTTTCCACACTTTTGGCGCGCCAAATCATTAAGTTTGTAGGTTATTCATCTTTTTGAATGAGAGCTGAGGTGTTGACGGCGCCGTGGCAGAATCTTAATGGAGCTCAGCACCTCCTCGCTCCCATGACATGTGACAGCCCTCTGGCTTTTTCCAGGAATACATCTGTGAGCCAGTAGTGATAGAAAATGACAGCTCCTTTAAGTTGGAACCTGGAGATAATCAAAACTGGTGGGAAGGGGAGTGAAAAATGGACCTCGACTTGCTTAATTGCGTGTATGAGAAGTAGTCCGAGTATGTCTTGTTCACGCGGCGCTGTCACCACTGAGCCCCCGGGGCGCGAATAGGCAAGATTCACCTCAGTCAGTCGGAGGTGGGTCTTTTACTGGAAATAGTCTGTTGGTGTGCAACAGAATGACATATTAAGCAGTGTGCAATTGATAAAACAAGGTGTTACCTAGTACTTTTACTGTGAAAATTCAATTCATCCTCACACCTTTTTAAATTTTCACTCCATCAGCTCATATAGAAAAAGCACTACGTCATCACAACAGATGTGCCATGGGACGGTACAGAATCAGTGCATATCTGGGACATTTGAAGTTTCCTTTTTCTCCCGAGAGGCGGCCGCAGTTATTGCCTCCATCCTTTTTAACCCTCTTGTCAAGAAAAACTCATTGAATCAGCAGGTAGAGAAATCCCTTTCATTAGCGTTCCCCCAACACTAAAGACCTTACAGCCGCCTGCATTTTTCCAAACTGTACTCATAGCGATATCTTTGCTCTAAATGCTCGGTATCCATTTTGGCGTGACAGCACGGAGAGGCGCTCTGCCCAAACCATAGTTCACCAACCGAGCTGAAAACACGCAGGCCTTATCTCTGGGAAGGTAAATGGAACTGCAAACCTTGGGCCATCATTTTTAAACCCAACCTTAACTTCACAAAAGAGTTTTCTCACCCTTTCTAAACAACGGCGCCGCAGAGATTAGAACGCAGGGTGTTTATCGTGAGCAGCTCGCGAGTCCTGGTACATTGTGACTGAAGGTTTGATTATTATTATAGTATATGCAGAGACGCTTTAAAGTCTCACTCATGCTGCCCTGCTGGAGTGGAGATGTGATACGTTTTGTGCCCCGAATAGTAAATACAGCATGATCCATGTAGAGCTATTTAGTCCCACAAATAGAAAAACTTTTTGAAGCTCTGAGTTAAGTTTTTCACAACTCATGCAAAGAGTAATATATGAAGTTGTGACTTTTAAGGCGTGCTGCCAACTTGCTGCCACCTCCAAAGGATTGGTTCAGGCCCCGACTGCAGGCTGAGGACAGAGAGGTGTGTTTGATTTGGTCCACAGAGCAGCCTGGGGACACACAGACCCTTAACATTCATGGCCAGAGCTTTTGAGGGCAAAAGGGCGTTTCTTTGGCTAACCATGGACCTGATCCCTCTTTCCTCTGTGGCGCTGCTGGCATGCAAACACACAGGCAGGATGATGATAACTCTGTGTTTAATATAATTTCATTAGGACCAGAAGAAGGCAATACTCTGATTACAGCAGCTGTCATGTAAACATCTTAATCACTTTATCTGACTTGGATCAAGGTCATGACTGGGGGGAAAGATAACATGATTAACAGATCTCTGTTATTCATCAGTTTGTGGAATTACTTCTGTCAGGTAAACAGCTCGTCTCGTTGTCTTTTAGTATTTTGAAGAAAACTGTTTGGGGGGTTTTAACAAGGAAGCATTCATACATGTTAAGTCATTAAATAAGCAAAACTAAAACTTTCCTGTTAGCTTCTAGACAACCACACATTCGTTTAGGTAATAAATGAGCTGTCAAAGATTGTATGTCAGCTCACTGTGAACCATGAAATGTAAATGCCTTAAAGCTGCATTATCCAATATTTTCATATCAACAATGACTGAAGTGACTGAGTAATGTGGAAGGGGCAGTTCATTGTGACAAAAGCACTAAACAAACTCATCTTTACTGAGCCTCTTAGTGTCTTTAAGTTTTGTTTTGCAGCTTTCTCTCAGCCGAATATTTCTTTCTAAAGTTGTTGGAGAGCAAAACAGACTGAATAAAAGGTAAATAATGGACTTGGTTTTGTCAAGTGGCCAGAAACCCTTCTCCAAATTTATGTTAATATTGGCAGAAGTTGAAAGAAACACTTTGCTTTCATATCAGTCTCACAAGATGATGAAATGTCAGTGTCATCTATATATGTGTGTGTGTGTGTGTGTGTGTGTGTGTGTGTGTGTGTGTGT
>JAVQJZ010042498.1:0-11444 GCA_036025355.1 Leiopotherapon unicolor | reverse complement strand
ATCAGTTATGAGCTATAAATAAGATCACAAAGTTATATACCCTTTGGCGTCATCATCCTCAACTTTGGCATTTCTTTAGTTTAGCAGGAATTGAAGGCAAATGGTCCAGTACAGAAAAGCAGGTTTCTGAAATGGGTTATTCCTGTGGTGTATCTCAAAATCATCGGTGAACTACATGGAAGACTTCATGCAGATTAAATTATTCTGATCAGAAACCTGCTGTGTTGGGGCTGGGGCGCTGATATTATTTCGAGCTTAACTACTTCATCAGCAGCATGTGAAACCTCATAATATAATCTTTTTTTTTTTTTTTTTACCTTTTAAAGAGAACCATTTTTCCTTGTTATGGTAATTTTGAGTAAAAGCCAACACTCAAAGTAAGAGGCCCTTGAATCAGCATTAATGCAGCAATTAGCAAAGCTATACACCCAGCATCTTCATAATCTCGCAAATCATGATAATCGTCTCGGAGCAATGCTGTGATATGTAATTTGCTCCACAATGCTTTTCATTTCAGAGGAAGTGTGCACTGGGGGTGAAAACTCATTGCCCGTGGCGCATTCATTCTGAACAAGTTACATCAGTGGCTCCCGTTGCATATGCTGTTAATCGAACGACGTACATGGCTACAGATCATTTCTGTTTCAGCTGCACCGCGCTGTTAAATGGACAAACGTCGTCCCACGTCACCCTGATGAGCGTTCCCGGTCGCTGGAGGCCTGTCAGGATGTCTGTAAAGTGACCAACACAGACACATCAGCACTTCGAGGGTGGACAAGTGACAACACAATTAAACACCGTAATGTCACCGCGTTCCCCTCTCAGAAAAATCAAGCATTTTCTCTCCACTTTATCGGCCTACACAGAACGAGATGGGAATTTCCTGGAAGATTCTATCTGGAACTCGACAGAACATTGTGTAGATATACATTTATACATTTATTGAGGCCTGTTTGTCAAACTGCTTGACTTCTCTTCTATCATAGCATGTCACCTGCAGCTGAGGCAACCAGTGACGACGTGAGTTATGTTGGACAGAAGGCAAATTGTCTGACTGCATTTTGTAAAAACTTGTTGCTTGAATAATTTGACATTTCTTGTAATGTGCTCTTAGGTACTTTTAAATATTTAAAAAGTTGGTTCATAACAATTAGCATTAAAGTGCTTCATCAATAGACAATGAAAATCAGGCAATTACAAATTAATGACTAATGACTTTTCCACCCGTTAGATAACTCCTCAGTCTGACGAGCCATCATTTATAGCAAGAGTAACACATATTCATGATAAAACATTTCAATATGCCATTATGCGTAGCTGATCAAAATAAAGCCAAGCTGGAGGAGAGGAGGGGTGCTAATAACCTAATCAATAGCCACAGAAGAAAAGTCACTTCTGACAAATCATTGCTGCCGTCAGACTTCTGGAATCTGATGAATAATCGACAAGAGAAATCAAGGATTATCAATAGGAATAGGGATGCACTGATCTAGTACCCTAATCACGGCTGTGACACTGCTCATTCTTTGTGATTACAGTTTGATTGTTACCATATATCTCCAGCTTTGTTTTTAGTACCACAGCAGTCCCCGCTTAATGTCCCCTTCCATATGAAGCACTGCAGTATACGGACTTCCATCTCTTATAGGAACCAGGCCTTTGTTTTTGAAAATAACTCCTTACTGCTGGTCAAATGACTGATTTCAAGTGTTTGCAGAGCAGTGTTCATCTTTTTTTTGTACACCTGATGAATCTCCATTCACCTTCGCTGGATGAGAGCAAGAAGGCTGCTCTCAGAAGAAATAAATCAGCGCTCTGGTGATTAAACCAAAATTGTCTTTATGTCTTCTTACCACTAACAGTAAGAAGGAAAAACGTTTTATTTTTATTTTAAATGAGTATAAACTGAGTGTCAGTACACCTAATTCCTTTTAAAAGTAACTTCTGCTCAGATGGACCACAACACTGAACTCGGTGCCCGTTGCTGTGAAGTTTGGTGAGGAACCACAGTTGAATCCACACACTGAATCCACAGTGGCACTTTGGCCTCTGCCAGTGGGCTACTGCAGAGTGCTTCGTAGTGACAAGTCATTACCTCAGCTGGCGCTTTGTTAGCAAACAGGGAATCTGTTGCTGGAGCAATCTACTCATTACTTGTTAATCACTTGAATAGGAGGACCTGTTTGTGCATGTGCGACTCGGTTTGTGTGTGCCTGCACAAACACATTCGGCGAGCGTGCTGGACTTTGTTTTCTGCTAAGCGCAGATGTTATTGTGTTGCTAATGGTGCTTGAAGTAATTACACCCTGTAATGTTACTCGCCGTCTAGTCCTCTCCAGCAAGCCTCAGCATGGTAGCTCAGAAGTACCGTACGAGCGCGCGCACACTCACACACACACCATAAATGACTCCATTAGCCAGAATGCATCTGCGATCGCTTCTTCTTGTGAGAGAATATGAGGCATGCTTCACCAACAGCCTAACTGGCTGCATACAGGGGGCAGTTGGTCAGTGGGAGCAAACACACAAACACATTATCAGTCATAAGCATTGTACGATGGCTGAGCGAGCAAGTGTGTGTGAGAGAGAGATCTGAAAGACTTTGACAAAATCTACTGAAGAACACAGAACAAAGATCTGCATCCAAAGCAGGGTTACACTGCTAATATTGAACTGGAGACTAAGGGAGTGAGTACATGTACTTTCAACCAAAATAAATGTTTGTTCAAATAGAAGTTATTATTCTAGCAAAATGTTCTTGTGCAATATCACATTACCGCATGACAAAGTGAAGCAAAGCTTTCATTCAACGTTTTCAGTAAATTACTCAGCTGAACACACAGTTCTGCTTTTCAGATCTGAGTACTTGACCTTAAAAAACGAGTAATAAAACATTCATGAACTAGAATGGTTGAACAAGTCAAACGTGTCTGAGCATGTTTGCAGCCTTTGTAGTTTGATTAAAGTGAAGTTGATTAAGGATTCAATCTTTTCAGCCACGGTAGTTAAAGAGTTGGATGACAGTGTTGGTCGGTTCATCCAACAACGAACAAAAATTCATTAAAATCCATCCCACAGTTGTTGAACATCTGGTCCACACTAACATGTTCCCCTCAGGATGAATTGTTATAACATGATGAACCTCTGAGTGTGCCATCATGGGGAAAAACCTGTATTTTTCAGTACTTAGTGTTAAATGACTGCATTTATATGTAATACTTTTGATCCAAAGTGCAATGCTTTGGCCACTCCCACCAATTCCCACTCAAACACACACTGATGGCAGTGAGCTACCATGCAGCAAGCTATCATCTCCACTAGAACCAATATGGGGTTTTTGTACAATGGAAAGAAAATCCAAGGACTGAACGTTTGAGCTGATCTTGAAGATTATTGGTTGTAGGTTTGTCTTTTTCTTCCTGTCTTTTCCTGGCTTGCAGGGGTGATGTTTCCTTTGTCCCTGCATCAATCAGCTGTAGACTTTAAATTAAAAGGTGATAACAGTTGTAGTCAGTCAGATCTGAACCACGGCCGTGTTCCCGATGGCGATTGTCACGAATAGTCAGCGTTGTACATGCACAAGACTCGAAACTTGAAGCTCCCAGTGAACTGGAAGACTCGAGCTGTCACCTTTAGCGCCCTCTGTCTGACCTTCAGCTTTGCGTTTAACGTTGCCACGCGGCGCTCGCTGTCTGTGCGGCCTTCGCGCAGCACGCGATGGAAAAGCTCCTTTCCTGTCTGTCTCCTGGCCTGTGTCGAGGCGCGATGCAGCATAATCCAATATTAATCCACCTCAGCCAGTGTGACTGAAATGACTGCAGCTGTATGGCAGTTTGCCCTCCAGAAAACTCAAACTGATACCTCCTCTCTCCAGTCTCCAATCACCCCCATGACCCGAATCTCCAAACCCCCTGAGGGATATTTTGTTTAAGTCATTTTCTCCCGTGTCAATGCCTTGCCTCCTTCCTCCCCTCTTCTTCTTCTTCTTCCTCCTCCTCATCCATTTGATGTCACAGACTTGTTTTCTGTTTATGACTGTGGATGATTGAGGCGCGTTGCTCCAGTGTCAGTCCTGCTCCGGGGGAGAACGCAGCAGGACACGGGCAAACAAAAACTGTCACCTTCTAAGAGGGGTTCAACTGACATTGGGGGATGAGTGTGAATGTCTGAGAGTGTGTGTGTGTGTGTGTGTGCAGCCTCCTCCCCGGGGGCAGACATCTTATCTCGGCAGCGGCGGGGAGAAAAACAGGCCAATATGTCGGCGCAAAGATGTGCCGTGGGTAAGAGCGGATACGAGACCTTCTGATTTACCCGCAGTGACAGGACCATAGGGCGCCCTACTTTACTGCGCAACCAGCCATCGCTGTCCAACCGTGGGAGACATGGAGACGGAGAGGAGACATAAGAGAAGGCAGTGATGGAGGAGGGAAAGGGCCGCGCCATCCTCCAGAATATTCTAGCATGTCGCTGGGTTAATGTGTCACGCTTCGTCTGCGGCCGTGTGAGAAACTGAGCTGTCACGGATGGACAGGTAGAAAGTGTGTGTTCATGCCAGGGGATGTGGACAGGTTGTGAGATCCGGCACCTCTAACCCAGAGCTCGGGTTGCAAGCAGCCTGATTCCTCATACATGTAGAAAAGATAGGAGGATCTACTTATTGCAAGTTTACTCCCTCACTGTGCGTTTGTCTGCAAGAATCTGCTCAGCTAGTCATAGTGACTCCGTTCAAGCCTCACGTGTGGCAAAATGGTTTTCTCTCTCTTTGTGCAGTATGGATAGCAGGTGAGGTGGGACTGTCCAGTGGTGCAAGAAAAGCAGGGGGTTTCAAGAAGCTTGTCAATAAGAGAAAAACTTGCCCTGGAGTTCTGAGGTGATTTGTTGAAAACCTTGAAAAAAAAAAAAAGCAGTGGCATGCTGTTACCGCATTACTATTGTATTTTCTGAAGAAAAAAATGTAACCACTCCTGGTGAGCCGTCACGCCATAAAGCTCAGAATATGCTTGAAACAAACTGGTTTATCGCTCTAACTTGTCAAAAAAAAAATGGCAGAAGTGTTTATAGCTCTTCAGAACAGCTACACTCAAAAGTGAGGTGAAAACTCTCTGAAAAACTGTCACAGAGGAGCGACGGGGATAATGGAGCGCACTTTCGGAAGACCTCTCCTCGAAGGCATTCATGGTGTTGCACTCTGTGATTGTACACGCAGGGAAGTGACAGAAGCGGCTGCGTGAAGAGTGAAAGAGGAGACCTTGAGAGAGAGAGAGATGTCCAAATCCTGTTTGTTGGGGCTGTCATTTTCAGAAAAGTTACAAATATTGCCTCCCCAGTTCTGATGTCGCAAAAGTGTGGCGCGCCTTTTTACTGCGCCGTTGACGGCTCAAGTGCCCCGTCTGAAGTGCGCCGATACAGTGAAAGTGCTCAGTCCCCAGAGTGAAGTGACAGGGTGATGTGTTGGACGTCGCTGGCTTTGTTCCTGGAACTACAGTTGCAATTTTGGCTCCCAACGGTAGTATTTTGGTGGAGAGGGCGATCTGCTACACTGACAGTCTCTCCGGCCATCCGTCCTGTGAAGACGAGGGCAGTGAGCAACATATGCGGGTTGGACACTGTGAATCACGGCCAGGTTGTGAGATCCACCATCACTGTGGACAGAACTTATGTTTTTCTTGAAATACAGCAAAGTCTGTTTACGCAATCACAATCAGACAGTGCAGAGACTCAAACAATCTGTGCGCCCACATGCTTTGCAGCTGTTTACGGGAGTTTGCTCGGTAAACATTTCATTTGGTCATTGCGTTAAATTGCTGGTTTGCGCTTGATCAAACCCGCACTGTTAAAAACAGATGCTACTTGAGCATTCAGCCTCTCATCTGGTGAGCCGTTTGGGAGCTTTACTATATCCTCGAGCATCTTATTCACACAAGTGGTCATTGCCTCTGACAGGAAAATTGCGCACCCACAAAAAGAGTGATCCGCAGCGAAGCATCACTCTCGCTCTCGCTCTTAGAGCTGCATTCAAACGGGCCCTCACACTGCTCGCTCGATGGCTGTTCATGAGACCGACGACGTCAAACTGCCGCCACGCAGCATGTACGTAAACAGGTATAAGACTTAATTTGTGTGACTCCCTCATCCCATGGCGCTCTGACAAATAGATCTTTTGAGCATGTGAGATGGAGCAACATCCCCAAGTCCTCTGCCTCCAACAGCCGAGCTCTCTGGGTAAACGAGAGGCGATAGCAGGTCCTCCAGTGCCCCCATCAGGATCTTCTCTGCAGCTCCAGCCCGCCTCTCTTTCATCTTCAGCATCGTAAGCTCATCTCGTTTGTTTCCTCCACCGCAACAGCATCTTTCTTTTTTCTCCCCTCGCTTTGTGGAGAGAGCCCGGAGTGTTGCCGTTGGGGGGGAAGCCATTAAGAAACGGCAAACAGACACGTCGGGTCTGCAAACACCGGCGTGCGTACAGGTGGTGCAGAGCTAACAGACAGGAATCATTACACTGTTCCGCTCAGATCGCTGCCGTTCCACCGGGACCGAGCTCCGCACGCCTGGCATGCACGCAGATGGGCCCACACACACACACACACACACACACACACACACCTATACACATAGATTAAATCACATAAGGCGCATTGGTACATGACAAAACAAAACATGTCAATGCATGCAAACAGGTACACACAGGAAGTGAGAGTCCGTCAGAGAGGATTATTATTGCTTTGTGTCAGCTGTTAGCTCAGGAAACGGGGACAGCGATAGAGGAAGAAATGAAAAACACAAAAGGGAGAAGACACAGGAAGAGGGGAGAGATGGGAGGGGGCAAAGATAGCAAGTCAAGAGAAAGGCAGTGACAAACCTAAATCTCCACTTGTTATTGTACCTGAGGCCAGAGAGTCGGCTCGCTCTGCAGCCTGGCTAATGGTGCGATATTCGCCGGCATATTTCACCGGACACATTTACATTTGCTGCCGCTCTGACCTAGTCATAGCACATCTCTCTCTCATTTGTCCCCTACGACTGTGTGTGTGGGCGCTCGCATGCATGCGCGCGGCAAGAATAATGACTGCATTGATCAGAGACGTCCCCAATGGGTGGTCTTGTTCCGTCAAGGCTGAGAGAAAACGAGAGGGGGAGAGAAAAGAGAGAACGAGCGCAGGGCCAGAACGGGATGCCCTCTGTTGCTGCCCGCCTCATCGCATTAGCCAATCAAATATCCATCTTGGCTGTCGCCTTCCTGCTCCATGCAGACTATCAAAAACTAATCTGCCGCCATGTTTTTAATCGCCCGTCACGTCTCTGTTCTCGCGTCCCTCCTTTCCTTCTTTCCTTCGTCGTCATCATCCCTTGCTCAAAAGCGTTGTCGTGCGTTTCAGATCCATGGCTGATTTAGAAACCGTCCACCTTTCTGGTTTTCTCTGCCAACTTACAAAAAGTGACTCGAGTGGGATGTTAAACCCTCCAGCTTCAAACTGAAGGAAAAACCTGAATATGTGAGCGGAGAAACGGCGAATGGTGAGCAGTGAGTCACCGAATGGAAAACAATGTGAATCACATGTGGAGGCCTTCACAGTCATCGTATCTCGACCCACCTATGGGAGACGCAGACATGTCAGACAGCGCCTCCAACACCGTCACCGCGGGGACAAATGAGGGGATATGTTTTGGCAGGGTGGAGTTGCAGAGATCTGGAGAATCTCTGCCAAAACGCTCTGAAGCTGTCTGATCACTCATGGTGGGCCAACACCTGAATGACTTACTGTGAATTTAATGTGTCACACACTTTGTATAAGCAGCGACTACAAATCAAAAACTGCTGAGTGTTTTTTATTTTATGTATACATCTACTTCACTACAGTCAGGAGTGACATTATGAACTCACTCTACATTTCTCATCTCATACTACATTTATTTTGAAACCTTACTTTTCAGGTCAAGATTTGACATAAAAACACACTATAAAATAAAATATCTGCAAATATTGAACCAGTGGTTTCCATACTTCTTGACCTGTGTAAAATAAATGTGGTTTCATTTAATTTTAAATCATCTAAAATTTTACAGAAAGGAGAAAAGAACAAAAAAAGTTTTTTAAAAATAAAAATCAAAAGTACATTTACTACTGAAGGAGTACTTTGAGTACATCGTACTGACAAAACTCTGTACTGTTACCTTAGTACTATAGGATTTTAAAGGCTGACTTTTACATGTTAAGGAGTATTTTCATGTTGTTAGGGATTTCTTGAACAATTCTTCCACCACATCAAGTCCAAAATGAAATCCAACCCTAAACTAGAAATGTAGTGAACTTCCTGTTTAAAGCATAAATCCAATTTAATGCAGCAACCTGCTTTCCTTCCTTGTTTCATATTTCATCCATTTTCCTCTTTCAAAAAAAAAAAGAGAAAAAAAAGATGTTCAGGACTTGTGATAGACAGAAATGGACAGAAACAAGGCGAGATCAGATGGAGCAGTGTGAAGAGTGAGAGGCAGACCTGGTGCTCTGATGCCATTTCTGCGAGGTGGTGTGAAAATGATTACATAGGTGAGAAGTAGTAGGATGTCTTTGGCTTATTTTTTTTATAGTGTGGATCCTTTGGATCAGACAAAAAAAAGAAGATGACAGACAAAATTTGTGGAACTGGAGAATTTCATAGTGAAGTAATAGTTTCTTCCTAAAGCATGTTTGTCTGTCTCACAGCACACATGCATCCACCGACATTTCCTTTCTCCTGTCACTGAAAATGAAGTTGCATAAGGGAGATTCTGGTATCACTCTCACAGTATTATTAAAACAAACAAACAAACAAACAAAAAAAAAAAAAACAGTTGCAACACTTTGAGGTCTGACAGCTCTGGAGTTCCAATAAGAATTCCTCTAAATTTACAGTGAGAGCAAACCGCCACAGCTTGCTGCCCACAGAAACAAGGCAATCACTCACCTCAGCCCCTCTACACAGCCAGACAGCACGTATACACACACACACACACACACACACACACACACATTCAAAGACAAATGTTCACACACATACATACAGGAAGAAAGTGTTCACACACACATGCAGATGGATTAAGACATTTATATACACATAAATACACACACATAGGAAGCAAAGGGAGAGTACAGATGATGGTGCTGATGATTTCTTGTTGCTGACAGTTGGCTTCTCCTCCAAGTCTCGCGTGTGTGTATGTACCGGTGTGTGCGTGTGCGCGCAGGTGGGTGGATAAGGATCCGTCATGGAAAAGGTTACGTCTGGTGCCAGTGCAAACAAGAGGTGCAGGATCTGGCCGCAAACCACCAGCCAATCTAGAATACACTTCACCTTTGAGACGCATGCATATTAAGGAGAAACACACACATATGGCTTTTTTTTCTTCTTTCTTTTTCCTCCTCCCCCTCACACACACACACACAGTGATAAATCCACACGCAGAAAGGGGTTGTAACACACACAAACGAATGGAGACATATAATTTCTCGCTTTCTGGCACAACACACACTCTCCTTCGCCTTCCCATCATGCATTCACTGCAGCATGTGTCGGGGTTGGCATACATTCCTTTTGGGGCGCTTAAAGGACTTTGCTATTTAGTGCTGATGACATTCAGAAATATTGGATGTTCCTTGGTTTCTAATCTCTTCCCCTGCACTCCCTGAAGGAGCTTCGTGGGTCATTAAAAGTCAGGGCATATGGCGAGACGCCTGCAGGAGAAGTGGAAGGACCCCCCCCTCTCCTCTCCTACCCACACACGCACACACACACACATCCCCACCTCATCACCAGCGATACGTTTCTGTATTTGAGACCCAGAGAAGCTTCAGGAGACGGGCGAGAAAGACAACGAGAAAGCGAGATAATTGAGATGCGAAAGACAACAGTTTGAGAGCGGGACGAAACAAGTCCAAAATTCGATCGCAAATAGACACAACGCAGAAAAGCACACAAAGCCAATAAATCTGCAGCTGTCTCTGGAGAGTTTGGCTGATGTCTCCCAGGCACGCATGAATATTAAATGGCCTCTTGTAAATCAAACAGTTGCGTGTTAGTGAGCACTGAAACGGAATTAGGTGGGAAAGGGCAGATAATAAATTGACTCCATTTCCACGGCTGATGCCAAAAAGCATCTCCCCACGCGAAAAGATACGGCGAGAGCACTACATGGCAGAGTGTTGGCGAAGGCCTAATGGCTTCGATTTTTCTCCTTTCCTCCCCTCTTTGCCCACCTCATGCACACACATACAAAACGATCATCAGCATCATTATTGGATAATAATGACAACACAGAGTTACAACATCCTGGTTTGATCTCATCGTTTCACACACACACACGTTTCTTCTCGCTGACGTTACACCGTGGCTGCATGCGAGCAAAGATGTGGCACCAGAGTGAGCAGGAGTTTGTGTGCATGCGTCTAAGTGCGAGCTTTGACACCATCTACGTGGGCGAAAATGCAGACAGGAAATGGGAGAGCTGGGGGGGAAGAAAAGATGGACGCCAAGTGCGGTTTGTCTTGGTGTTTCTGTGTGCGATTGTGTGGCGCCCTTCCCTCAGACGCAGCCTCTCAGGTGATGCAGCAGGGAGACGGAGAAGAGAAAGCAACAGACGAGAAGAGAGAAAGAGAGAGAGAGGTGATACAGGTGAGAGAGAAAATCAACCAGCTCTCACACTGAGACAATCAATAAGCTCTCTTCTCAGTCTATTTCCTATGGGCTGGCCTGGATAATAGCATTGTGCCAGAGCCGCCTGTGTGTAGCCTGGGAATAGGTTCAGGGTGATGTGATAGTAAAGTATGAAGCCAGCAGCGCGATGGGACTCACACTAATTGTTACTTTTGTCATAAAGAGGGCAGAGGAATCGCGGGCTGAGGTGTTGGAAGATGTCGGGGGAGTCCAGGCACAGGCAGATGAGGAAAAAGGGCGCGATTACTCATCACAAAAGGGACTTTTTTTCTATTCAAACCACAGTAAAACAAACTGTATATTTAAGTATGTTGTACATATGCATCCACACTGCCTGAGAAGGATGAAAGAGACAAACCAGAGCTGCTTCAGGTGGAAAACTATGGTGAAGTGAGACACAATATTAGATGATAGCAATGCTAATAACATGCTAGTTCATCAGGTGACAAAACTAAATTGAAAATCATTTGAAAATCATTTTCAGTCATGTGAATTAATATAATTAACTGGATTTAAGCACTAATCAATGTTAGTAAACTAATGTTTATATTATATTTATATTACTGTATTTTCCGCACCATAGGGCGCACTGGATTATAAGGCGCACTGTCAGTGAAGGGTCTATTTTCGAATTTTTTCATATATAAGGCGCACTGGACTATAAGGCGCATTACACACAGTACGTATCACTCTGCGAGGCTCCTGACTACGGTGGCCGTAATGCTCCAACAATCCATCAAGCAGCGCAGCTTCGTA
>JAVQJZ010042492.1:0-11395 GCA_036025355.1 Leiopotherapon unicolor | reverse complement strand
TCTGTTGTCATATCCAATCCTGTAAATTTGTGTATTGGGACCAAGATATGTACTGAATGAGAAAGACATATTTCTTAATTACTTCAAACATATCTTCTGTATTTTAGACATTTAATGTTTTTTACATATGCAGATACTGATAAACCTGCATTTAACCAAAACTGGTCCATACAGCTAGTCCAAGTTTGATATGAAGAGACGTGAAGTATAAAAAATGTAAATGTACATGCTTTTATGAGTGTGTATTTGAGTTAACTCAGACCTTCACCCCCTCCCTAGTGGAGGCAGCACAGCAAAATGATAAAAAGAACAGAATTAAGACAAAGAAAACCGCTGAGGTCCATGGGGACAATACAAGGCCAGTGATCCATAATGCTGCTTCCTAACTATTTATAAGCCTCCTTTACATTTTTCACTTTCAGATTTTTATAGGCTAATGATTATTTCGCTGCAGAAGTAAATAGCACAGCACAAACAGCCCCGGCTTCATGTGAGGCCTAAATTGATTTATCTCCCCACAATCCAAACAAAGTAGCACAGTGCTCTGCTCCGGTGTGTGTACATTTCACCCACTGCAACCTCCATAAAAACACATCTGCACATTCGCCTGACCTTCCACGAGCCAGTAATCCCATTAACGACACCGGACTCTCCTCAGTCTTCATCTGTGTGTGTGCATGTGTGTTTGCACACCTGCACATTTGTATCCTCTCCTATCTCAGTTTTCCTTTCGCATTTTCAGCCACCATGTATAGTAAAGATGCCCACCATTGAGAAAAGACCTCAAGCACATGCAGGTGTCAGCCCCTCTCCTCTCCCCCTTTTCTCCGTCTCCTTAGCTCTCATCCTCCACCCTCCACCCCGCCTCTTCCCCTCCATGCTCCTCTGAGCTCTGTTGCTCCCGCGTGTTGTCAACATGAGCTGGCACGTGGCTAAAAGCCCGGGCCACCTCTCTGCTCCATTGTCCTGCCCACTCCACGGCAGCACTGACGGCTCTCTTGTGGCGAGTGGAGGCCCTTTGTTGCCAGCCCGTCACTTCGGCAGGTGCCTCACAGCAAAAGGCAGGAGCCAGCCAGCCAGCCGGCCCACACCACTTCGTTAGCGCGTCGCACCGTTTGATGTGCTCATTTCATCAGCCGGATACGGCAGCCAAGGAGGATGCTAATAATCACTTGAAAAACAAAAACATTCCACTCAAGCTTGTAAAAGATAAACTCCAATTTCAATGATAAAAGAAGAGTGACAGACAGCCATGGTACCAGTCAAAGACGATCGCCAGCCACACTACCATTCTCTCTTTCTTTTCTTTTTTCCCTTGCCAGCCCCCTTTTCTGAGGTGAAATCAATTCATTCTGTCAATCACTGGGAATAAACAAAGTATATTGACAAATTGCTGACTGTGTAAGGAGAGGCAAAATTGTGTGGGCAAAGTATGCAAAAACAGAGCTGCGTTTAAGACAGCTGTGTGATCCCTCAGAAACCAGCTTAGTGTGTGAAGGTGCAGGCTGTGTGAAGGAGAGAAGCCCCCCAGGCGTTCAGAAGAGGGGACCCTGGGGGTTTGGGCTGTGCTTGCACACCCTCACTACATTCACAGCCCTTCAAAATGCCATATCACCATCACACCTCAGTTAAAATAGAAACTGAATGCATAATGTGTGAAGGAAAACCAAGAGCACTTAATTTAGATTGGCTGATCTGGTGACAGCATATGTTTTTTGGATGTTTTAGGCTCTTTAATCATGGGTGAAGTGCCAGGATACGTGGTGAGACCGGACAGCAGGACTGCAACTTAAAGCTAAGAGCACAATTATGGAGGAAATCTTTGAGACTATTATCGTATACATGTAGGTCAGATTCAGCAGGGAAAGCTAAAGAGTATCTTATTTAGAGAATTATTTTCATGATAAATCAATCGGCCTGAATTATTTCTTGATTTATTAATGACTCATTTGGTTTAAACATCAGAAAACAGTAGGAAATGACAGTACCCTCTGATGTGAAACCACTAAAAGCAAATCCTTAAAACATAAACCCATCAAACGTTTGGCACTGTTACTTGCAGAATGAAATGAATCCATGTACCGATGTAAAACTGCCTGATATGATAGTTTTTGAGAAAGCAGTACCATCACTCTTCACATGTGGCACTCCTCCAGGAGTAAGGAGTAACTTGTGGTTGCATCACATCACTATAAAGCACAGTATAGTGCATCCTTCTGGATTTTAACCATTCTGCAATGAAATACCTTTACTTTGTAGGCTACATGAAATCAGAAACATAAAAGTGGAGCAAAAAATGATACGATGCCCGTGATTATTTAGTTATTTGATTTTTTTAAGGCAGCTATTCATGGTATTTCTCATAGCGCACCTCTCAGTTCCTTTGAACATTTGAACCAAAAATCCACACCCAGATTTACACTCCCCTGCATGACGAACATCCCAAGGCTTTAGGTTGCGTTAGAGCCCTGTGGCAACAACTCGTGGTCTTTCACAATGCAAAACAGGGCACCGCAAAGCAGAGCAGAGCTTCCAGTGCTCCAGGACCAATAAGGGCTTTGTTTGTTAGCCATGTCACTTACTGACCACCAAATTAGCTTCATCACCTCTGGCACCAGGATATCGGATGTGACATCCTGTACCACAGGGCCCGGGCTCTGTTTGTCTGCAATGCTAGAGGGTCTGTAGTACAAAAAAACACTAAAGACATAAAATGTGGACAAATGAGGGAATTTCATGAAATAAATAAATAAATAAAATGAGGCGATGCCATGCCACACGTTTTTGTTCTACTCAGTACTGTTTTACTCAGTATTTCCACCAGGGATCTTCATCAGTGCAGCCATGTTTTGCAAAGATTAACCTTGTGATCATACAAACAGGAGTCAACAGATGAGAGCATCGTCATCTAGGCAGTGTTCAGACTGTGAAATTACATTACCCGTCTCTGTCCGCTATTAATATCTGGAAAGGAGGAGGAGGCTGCTTGACATGGCCCAAAGTGATGTGGAACCTAAACAAGACTTGGGAATACACGCAGAGTCCGTTTCAAAGAAGAGGTAATGGATCATTTATTATTCAGTGTAAGTATTTACAGCTAACATTTTCATGTGTTTTTAGTACGAACCAGCATCACTGCCTTCTACCCTGCATGCAGATCTGTCTGTGACTGGGCTCTAGGACAGCAACAATGAAGCTGCAACTGCTGACCCATCTCTGTATTGTCTGGAGATGATGAGGCCCGTCATTTGAGTTTCTCATCTATGAAACAACCGTTAAAAAAAACATCTGGTGAGGGTAGTCTATTTTCCCTTCACACAAAACCAGCAGTCTCTCATACTCCCTGCAAGTGGGTTTTTTCCCCCCGTCTCCCTGGATAGTTTGAAGCAGTTACCCTGCGTCAGCATCGAAGTTTGTCTAAGAGGAAATGACAAGAGCAAGATGTCCAAATCATTAGTAATCTGAGAGGAGCAGTTCCCAGGCATGTCTCGTTACATAGTTGAGCGCTAACGTGAGGGGCTAAGGGCTCGTGTTGGGGCTTTTCTGGGCCCAAGCCCTCTCATATGCGCCGTTGGGGGATGGGGGGGGGGGGACCACAACCCTTCAGCATCTCAGTCAGTAATGGTCAGAAATGGAAATATCCACGCACCCAAAACAACCTAGGCTCAACCCCAGCACCCAACGAGAAGAGAAAGAGATGCCAACAGGCACAGCGTGGTCCACACATTTATGCAACACACACACACACAGACGCAGACACACAGAGAAATGAAAACTGGATGCATATACTGAATACATACTAATAGTGGGCCTATGGGAACGTGGCTCCACAAAAATCAAGCTTGGCTCTGGCTCTGGTTCGGTTTCAGCCCGCTGTGGCTTCTGTGGTGGGCCCTGCTGGCTGCCGCACACACACGAGCGCACACACACACACAATTTTCTAACCAAATCCAGAGCACTGCTACTCAATCAAAGGTCAAATACAGCACTTTCGTTTCATTGGGTGTGTGTATACGCCCATGCTGTTGTCATACTGCCAAGGAGGATGGCTCCTGACTAAGAAACCAACAATAACGCAAGTATCTCAGTTGGTTCCAGTAGCACAATTTATCCTGGCTTAGGATCACATCACATCACAAAGAAATGATTCAGTTTGACCACATATGTATATCTACAAAGCAAAGCCAAATTAACAGCTCGGGGTAAGTTCCCTTCAAGGCTTTGATTTTGGAATTTGAAAAATAGAAACTGTATGATGATTTATAACAGGGGCGCAGGCGGGCGTGCACTGTTCATTTCTAGACATATGGCTCTGTCTTGAAGAGTAGGTGTACCTTTGAGGAAAAACTTGGGACTGAAAATAAATCAGGAATAATGCGACTATATAAAAGGCAGTCAACATTTTTGGAATGGGTACTTGAAAAAATAAAACGTGCTGGCTTCAGTTTCTTTACTTACCACTTCTCTATTACACATCAACATTCTGGGAAAATAAATGTGTTTTGCTTATTTTCTGCGCACAGCTCTGACGTGAGAAATTCACTCACTTGAAATTGCTCTGGATGCGCCAAGAGTGGAAGCCAAACACCTAAAAAAAAAATGTACATTTGGACCCAAATTATTATAGACATATAAACTAACATGCATGTGAGCATGATGGATGCATAGGCAAACACACAAATGCACACATGAGAAGTTCTACGTTTATTTTTATTCCTCAGGCGCTCATCCTTCTTTGCATGAGTGCATCGCCCGGCACACCGACAGAGAATCGCAGTATGTGTGCGAGTGTGTGTGTAAGGAGCTGACGATGGGAGAATAACGTTACCCCCTAAGGGGTCGCACCTCTCTCCATTCTCGCCCTCCTCCCACAGCCCTCCTCTCTCTGTGCCTGCAGGGATTTCCCTTTTCAGTTCAGGAGAGATGTCAGACCTGTTCCACCATCCTTCACACAGAGGCTGGACTCTGCCCTCTGTTCACTCAACATCTGTAAAACCCCACAAATCAACCTCATTTCTAGATATCAGCACCAAGTGAAGCTTAACAGAGCCACAGCTGAATCTAAATGTCTTCAACTCATCTTCAAACACTGTATTTGCTTAGCCTCATTCCCAGTGGGAAGTTACAATCTGCTGGATACAAAATAAACGACGACATATGACGCAAATAATACTGATTCAACAACTGGACCTACAAAATAAGTGGACTGCTCTCAGAAAGTGTTTTCAAACATCTTCTAGACATATTCAGACATGGCAGTGGAAAGCAGGAAAAAATTAAATGTCACATCCGAGTAAATAGTCTCTTTCATCTGGCTCACAATCACTAAAACAGTCTTAACCGCTCTCTTAATCCTGTCATCAGATCCATCCCACAACCGATTCTTTTCTTCCTCCCGTTCATCCCTCTGCAATCACACAACTCCGCGCTAAACTTCATCACTCTTGCCACATGTTCATCCTGTCATCAGAAACAGGACGAGCAATAAGAGCTACCTCCTTTAAACTGTTCATAGGTCACAGAGGGACGATCTTTCAGAGTGATCACACAAACTTCCTGCCTTCAATTATAGTCCAGTCTGCAGTTTGCATGTTAAAAGAAATGCATCTTCTTTTATGCCTTATTGAAAATAAATATTGAGGATTCATCCAGAACAATACGGGGCCTTGGAGATTGTGGTCCACTGAGGTTTTTCTAACTTTTGAAACCTGGACTTTATGTCTCTGCATATCCCAAAGTTGATTTCATTTAACTCAAGTGTTGCCAAAATGAAATCGAATCCACTCTCTAGCAATATATATCATAGCACATTTATCAGGATGGCATTTGGGTTCACTGACAAAATCCAGTTGAGACATAGAAGGACAATTATGCAGTGTTTCCACCTCGTTAAGAATCTGCTTGGTGTGATACAACAAGGACTGGAAATAGAGAGGTTTGATCAGACTTCAGACAAAAAACTTCTACGTTATTAACTATTTTAACCCAAAGGATCATATGGTAATCTGAGTATGGGCTTATCTATACTGCAAAGAAAGACAGAAGGGAAGAAAGAGAGCAGGAGAAACAGAGAGGAGAGGAGAGGAAAGGAGAGGAAAGGAGAGGAGAGAGAGAAAAGCTCCCCAACAGGGGTTGAAAGCTAAACCAGATCGGTCTTCCCTGCCTCCTTCACATATTAGAATATTAATATTAATGAAACTTCCTTCCCCCCTCCCTCTGTTTTTCCCCCCTCAGACGATTTGAACATGAAAAACTTAAAAAGCGCAAATTCCAGGAGTTGCGTATCACAGTTTGACCCGGAGCCACACAGCAGACACCAACCATGACAGACTCGCTGTTCAAAGCAAGCGGGAGCTGCTTTCATCAGGGGATCCTAGTGTTTTTTTTTTGTTTTTTTTTTCCTTACAGTGTGACACCACCAGCCAATGCCATCTGCCTTTTTCTAAAATCAGAACTTCAAGATGTGCTTCCTGCTCGTGCGTTGTTTTTAGGTGGGCTTCACAACCGAGGCCCAGCGACACGCAGGCTTCTGCTGCTATGCTGCTTGCTGACTGCTGTTTACAGCCAAACCCCGCAGTGTGGCGCAATGTTAAATATTCACTGTTAAACTGTCAAGCTAGAACTGGTTGGGAACCCAGCCAGACATTCACAGTACAGTATGCCTGTATGCCGCCCCCCTCCCTTCAAACGCAACCAAATCAATCACATTTCCTTCAGCCAATCCAGAATCAAATCGGCCCACTTCCCTCCTCCTGCCTCACGCCCATTTCCTGAAATGTCTAGACTCCTGAGGACCACTTTATTAAGCCTCTTCTTCTCCCCTCCTCCTACATCCATACTTACAGTTCATTTTCTTTATCATAAATACTACGCACAAAACATTAGCATGCACGTCGTTTGCACTTAAAAGACACCTCTGCCCAAGGCCTGAGTTAAGCTGCTGCTGACTCCTCATGCCTGCCTTCAGACATCTGTAAAATATTTTTATTCGGTGCCCCAGTACCGCACTGGCAAAGGTCTCTCATCCTTGGCTTGGCAGGACTTCTGACAGAGCCAGCCGGCAGCGCCATACAGGCCTAACCCCTGCTGCTGCAGCTTCCTGCTGCTCTGAGGGAGTCAGGCTGCCTGCCTCCCATTGACTGTGGGCCAGGCCGGGCAGGGAGGAGGAGGCTGAGGGGAAGCCCCGGGTTGAGAGGACCCCCAGGAGAGGAGAGCAGAGGCAAGAACGTTTGGGGGGTGGGTGGGTGGGGGGGAGACAAGCTGAGAGTTGCAGAGGTAGAGGGGTGGGAAGAGGGAAGAACAAGTGGGGAAATTAAACAGGGAAGATGAGGACTGGTAAGCGAGAAAAAGTAAGGGTCTGAGACGAGAGGCAGGAGGGAAGGGGAGAAGAAATGGGTGGCACGGATGTGAAAAAGGGAGCGAGACAAAGGAGCTCGAGGGCAGGTTAGGCTGCAGGAGTCGAGGGGAGCTTCTCATTCTGAATCCTCTTCCGTCTTCACGCCCCCGGGCCCTGACCACAACCTCAAAGCCGCAGGCCAAACCAAAAGAGCAGGGAGACCATGGATGACTGCTGTGAGTCAGAGTATTAACACAGAGGAGGGGGATGAGGGGGGAGATGTCCCCCGCACCAAAACGAGGCAGCGTGAAATAAAGAGGAAATGAAAAGAATATGTTTTCGTCCTGTGATCTGTGTGATTTAGACAGCAGCTGTATGTGGAAGTAAGACTACGTGAAAATGAACAAAGCCAATACAAGTTGGATTTGGAAACAAATTAGCAAAAGGAAGGATGGATTTGACAGACAAGATCTGGATATAGAGCAAAGAGCAAAATATGTTATATTTCATAATGCAGTTTTCTACTAATAGCAGCACTTACATTCATGGCAGATTTGAATTAATGCAGTTTAAATAAACTAATAAATGTTTTCTTTTCAGCTACAAGCAGCTCTGCTCTCTCCTCCAGTAGACACACAACGACAAAGTGAATAAAATTCAGCTGAAACAAACTGAAACAATCTGCATAGTTTCACAGGTCAGTCGCTCCAAACACTGTGCATTACAAAGATTTCCACATGCTGTAACGGACTGCACTGAGGTGTGGTTAGCAGATAGTATACATTACAGTAAATTAGAAATTCTGGCTTTACCAACCTGATACTGATCAATTAGGAAATGTCTTAGCAAGCCAAAGCCAAAGATGCACATGTCACAAGAAAATAAAAAAGGAACAGAGTGTGAAAGTGCAGGAGAGACAGTTAAATATCCCCGGCTTTTCACACCGAAAAGAAGGAGGGTGAAACAGACAGTCTGTCAAAACAAGATGCTCTCATATAAATTTGCTCTCTTCTGCAGCAAATCCCGTGTGAAACATTAAGGCTAATTTGCGATGAGGCTGGAACAAACGCCCATAGCACAACAGCAAGCAAGAGACACACACACGCACACAAAAAAATCTTCCTCATTCTGTTCACGAGTGCAAATTCATTCTGCTTTTGTCTCATTTCATGACAAATGCATACTGTCACTGTCACTGATGTGGTGTTTACAGTGGCATATAGCATCTTGTAATTATTCTGTGAAAGTGGAACTGTATCCTGGGGGATTTGTATTTTTGTGTGTGGATAATCAAAAGAGATGGAGAGGGAGAGGGGATGATTGGAAAGTGATCTCCAATAGAAGGGGAAGATGCTGCTTGAGAACCATCTTTCCACCACAGTTCACAATGTGCCAGCAAAGATTTGATAGTTTTGTTTAGATGGCAACAGAGAGCAGCTTATTCCTCAACACGCGGTAACCTACAGCCACGGTTCATATATTACAGTGAAATGCATGTGGCGCTAGTCCATAAACACCCCGGCTAAACTCTTTATGTCGGCTGCAGCAGATTGAAGACTGAAACTCTGACTCTCTAATAAAAAGGCCCACTCAATAACCAAACTGTGCAAATAAGGAAAAATGGTCAGTATAACAAATGTAACATCTACATTACACGGCTATTTCAGTCACTTTCTCTAAATAATTCAAACAACACACAGAATGCTATTTCTGTCAATACATCAAAAATATTGAGCTGTTTACACTTTCTGTATAGATCAACAACATTATTTTTAAGTGGGCCTTGTTTTAACCTTTCCAGTGCGCACTTTGGAAAGGCAGGCACATTGAAGCAATTAATTTATTCATCTTTACTTAATTTATCTTCTGCTTAGAGGCCCTTTGGTGTAAGAGGGAAAAATATCTTTTATGGTATTGCTTTAATTAATCTATTACTTTAATAGGTTCACAACTGCAATGCATATAAATAGAGTTGTTTCATACAGAGCAGAATTTCAGAGCCAAAGACAAGGCCGAGGTTGTTAAAAAGAAAAATAATAAATCACGCCTTTTTCAGGCACCATTTGCAGTGAAACAAACCACTGATATTGTGTGGTCATGGCATGAGCTGACCCAGGGGCACTGCAAGCGTTTCATAAACTTTAAACGGGGTCCTAGGTCAGTAATTTCTGCGTTTGCATGTCTTTGTAGTCTGTTTCCCCCCAGAGCACTACAGAGCCCATTGAGAAAAGGCATCAATGCCACAGTGAAATTGAGAACTTTCACGTGACATGGGGAGCCACAAGGCATCCTCCAAGGATATTTGAATGCTTGAAACATCAGTGACCCTTCATAAGATGGAAAGGAGATGGATATGAAAAATATTGACTGGCTGGCTGTTTGTGGGGAGTATAAGAAGCTGTTTAGACAGCCCACTCTCATTGCCAAAGACCTTACTCTAAACTCTAACCAAACTGAGCCTGCAAAGGAAATACTAAATTCAAAATTCTTCTGGGGAACACGTCAAGTTTGTATTTTCTTGTTCTTGCTTTTCATTATTTGATAATACAATAACTAATGACAGAGGATAGACACAAAATGGGCCCATATTCTAAGCACTGATCTGCTACCTTTGCCAGCATCATTTCTGTACAGTGCCTGGCCAAGGTCTTTGACATCATGCAACAGACAGTGCTTAATGTAGCTCAAAAAATTGCCTTAGGAAGCATCTTCCTTCAAATATGCTTTGCGCAATAAAAAAAAAAAAAAGAGAGAGAGAGCTAACATTTTTTTGTTCTCTGTGAAACCCAAAGGCAAGATGACTGTTAAAGTGGTCAGATGACAAATGTCTCATCTGATCTTTAATACAGCAGAGGGGCCTGCTCCAGGGCTAAAACAGGAAACTCTCACAGGATAGAGCGATTTGGTAAATTCCACTGCGCTAAATCACTGCTTTGGGTGCAGCACATTTCTCTACACCACTGAATGGCATTTTAGGTCTCACTCTGAATGTCTCAGTAGTAGGAAATCTAGCTGCTATTAAAATTGTATTGACAGAAAAGATATATGTAGCCTAAGCTAATATGTACCTATGAGAGTCCAAGCTAAAATCAGCCTGGCTTATATACATATAACTGTGCATCTCAGAAGACAAACCTCTTTCACACGTGACAAGGGCATCATCACTTCCCCTTCCAATAACGATGAAAATAACTAGTGACGAAAAATGTCAAGTATTTTTGATGTCCTTTTTCCAACATACTTCTCCTTTGGAGAGTTGTCATTCAATCAGGCTAAACACAACGGATCACCACTGCTTCCACCTCTTTCTAGTCTACCCTTATTACCCTTATGTAATCCACACAGCAGAACGAGGCAAAAACAGTTAAGTTTTGCAGAGGCCTGTCAAAAGTAATCCACCTCTCATCAGCTGAGATTCAAAGCGGGACATCCTGGCAGAAATCCCTCACCACAGAGACTGATGCAAACATTTGGCAGCCATTTGCTGATCATCCGGTTCGTGACACATTCCTTGATAGTCAACTTCACAGAGCCAGCCGGTGTTCATCTCCATCACCTGATGACGCTGGCAGACTCGAGCCTGTTGTCTCTGACGATGATAGAATGTGGCAACAGAGAAGTGAGTAATAATTGGGTCAACAAGGTATGTCAGTTCCCACTAACTCTCGTCTGAATCATCTCTCTGCAGCGTAGCCAAATGTGATAGTATGACGCCTGAAATATTTGGCTGTGATAGGCAGCGACAGCAACATGGCATGAGATACCGCTCTGAACCTGTGTGTGACCCCAAAAATGGTTAGACCCTGGAGAGATGACGCACCGCCTACATACCTGTGAGGTTTATTTGTTTTGCTTATTTGTTGTGCCATTGAGTTGCATTCCATGTCATTTTTTTCAATTTAATTCTATACTTTAAATATTATTATCATTATTGTTATTATTATTACTACAAAACAATCCATTCAAATCCAAACCGGACTGTGGATGTGATCTGTTTTGCAATAACAATTCTGACTCCAAAAAAAAAAAAAAAAAAAAAAATTGAGTCAAACAAGCATT
>JAVQJZ010042491.1:0-17351 GCA_036025355.1 Leiopotherapon unicolor | reverse complement strand
AATAAAAAAGGGTAAAGAAGCAACTGACTAAACAAATCATGCTTTCAGCCCATTTTCCAAATTAGACATTAAATCTCTGAGCCCATTAACCAGCACCATTTAAACATTATGCTAATCTTCTTAATCTGGAGACCCAGCAGTTGGCCTTAAGCTCATTTTAGTGTTTTGTCAGTCTTTAATTCTTTCTCTTCTCTCTCTGCAGTGCATCCACAGAGATTTGGCAGCCAGAAATGTTCTGGTGACGGAGGACAACGTGATGAAGATTGCTGACTTTGGCCTGGCCAGAGGAGTCCACCAGATTGACTACTACAAGAAAACCACCAATGTGAGTGGCTGTTTTTCTCACAGCATATTTTCAGGAATCACTTTTCACTCCTGTAACTTTCCAGTGGAGAACTTTCCAGTAGTAGTCTATTAGCTCCTCAGGGATCAATCATTTGTCATGGTCATATAATTCAGCAAAAGTAAAGATGTCTACTCCTCAGTCAGGTTCATGTTGCCTGACTCATTTCTCAGCTTCAGTACTTCTCAAGAAAGATGTCTGATGTTTTCCTCGGATTGGCAGCATGCTTAATGGGACTTAATTAGAAAAGAGGGCAGATGAGAAGGGAGGAGGGGGAGGATGTTGAGGGAGAAATGAGCGAGCATGGAGTCGATTATAAATTGGTTGAAAAAAAATTACAGTAAGAGAGAATGAAAAACGTGTTGCTGTGTAAAATGAAGGCTTAAATGTGTTCACGTCTGCTCTGCAGGGTCGGCTGCCAGTGAAGTGGATGGCACCAGAGGCCTTGTTTGACCGAGTCTACACACACCAGAGCGACGTGTAAGTCCGACTTTGTGTTTGCAAAATCGCTGAAGGCAAAAAAATGAAGTGCTTTATGGGAAAGATCTGTTTACACCCCCTTATGTTGTACTGATAAAGGGTAAATATGTGCACTAATCATAACTTCTCTCATTTTCTTTCATTTCATCTTTGCTCAGGTGGTCGTTTGGCGTACTGATGTGGGAGATCTTCACGCTGGGCGGCTCACCGTACCCTGGTATCCCTGTTGAGGAGCTCTTCAAGCTGCTGAAGGAAGGACACCGCATGGACAAACCCTCCAACTGCACACATGAACTGTAAGTCTCCTTTATTTTCTACTATTAGTACAGTCTGACTGTTTCTCCACCATCAGTCTTTAACTGTAAGCTTTAGTGGTAGTTTAAGTAGTTTTTTTTGTCTTGAGATGGATTTTTTAGGACAAATGATCAATCATTTCAGTCACAGTATCTATTGCATTTGCCACATATTTTGTAAAGTTGGGTTTTTAAAATATTCAATAATCTAGAAGATAATAATTTCTGTGCATGTTGTGTTTCTTTCTCCGCAGCTACATGATGATGCGGGAGTGCTGGCATGCTGTTCCCACCCAGAGGCCGACCTTCAAACAGCTGGTGGAGGAGCTGGATAGAGTGCTGCTGTCCATCTCTGACGAGGTTGGTTTCAAACACACACACACACACAGACAGACAGACATTCGTACACCAACTGTTTCCCATGAAATCGCACACAAACACGCACACATGCTAAAGTATGCACCCATGAAGACGTACACACACGTTTTCTCCCTTTCCTTCACAATGTGCCGTCCAGATGTCCTCAGCACACACCAGTGGATGTGTAGAGAAAATAATCCCGGCCTTTTAAACTGCAAACAGCAAAAACAAAATCAAACAGTGTGTGTGTGCAGTGTTCTTAATGCTGAAATTTGAGAGCAGCTTTTCTCACCAAGTCGCCTGCAGATGAATCAAATGTGCATGTGAAGGATTTGTTGGTTCTTGTTTGCACTAAAACGCAAAAGGTTCTTAAGTTTGAAATTGACCAATTCAACACAGTTGCTCTCCAGCAGTGATGCAGCACTCTTTAAAGCTGACATGCCAGCGAATTCTCCACATCTGCATCTATTTACTTGTGGACACCATTAAACCAACAGTGTTTTCAATAGCAGTATTTCTTTTTACTCTCAAAATAAGAAACACAAGAGCGCATCTCACTAAGTTTTTCTTATTTCTGCAGCGACGCCAACATTTCTAATTGTTTCTGAACTTCTTTTTTCTCTCTCCCCGCAGTATTTGGACCTGTCAACACCCTTCGAGCAGTATTCCCCGTCATGCGAGGACACGTCCAGCTCCTGCTCCTCCGACAACGACTCTGTTTTTACCCACGATGCCTTGTCCACCGACCCCTGCCTCCTGGGCTACCAGGACGTGCGCTCCCGGATAGACATGAAGACGGCGCTCCGATAGACACACAAGTGAAGGCACGCACACATTTACATACATGAACACTACAAAGGAGGATCATTACTTTGGGCAGCCATTTTGGAGGTCCACAGCTGCATTTCTAAAGTTAAGTTAAGGTTTTCAGTTTCAGTTCCCCTCTGGACCTCCATTATAGCACCAGATAAAAAAGCCCTTAGATATGAAGTGGGCATTTATACACACACATAAATACATTCACAGACACACATGGAGCACTGAGGCCTGCGGGCTTCGTCACCTGGTGAGGAAAAACATTGCATCGTGGGCAGAAGTACGAGCGGACAAAAACTTGGTACTTTGGATTATCAGCTCTGGCACTGTGCCCAAGAACAGTCATGACGTTGGAAAACTGCGGCACTAAACACAACAGAAGAAACCCTGGTACTCAAAACGCCTCGAAATGCTCGCTTTGATCAACATTCAGAGATCTGACGGACAATGATCTCCTCACACAAACTCAACCCAAAACCAGGGCTTGAAACCTCGGTGATAAAGACATTTAAAAAAAAAAAAGATTTATTTTGCTATGATAAAAAAGAAGAAACTGATTGTTAAATATAAATCTCTTTATATAAGATTATTTTACTTTTGTGTTGCTTATTTAAAAAAAAAGAAAACATTCTTAAATCTCAGGATCTCTTGTGCTAAGAAGTTGCTGTAGCAGCGGCAAAGTGCCTGAATTTATGATTTCCTGTGAATATATTAGAATATTAAAATATTGTATGTACATATCAACAGCAGAAATACGATTGCCTTTTATAAATTATTCTGAATGACACAAAAATGAGGGTTATTGGAGGCGAAAGGAGAGAGGAATTGAATCAAGTGTTTCAAGTGCCAAACCTGTCGCACCATTTTCTTGTTCGGGTTTTATTCCAAAATGCCGCCATCTTCAATTTAGAGGAAACATTTGTACCTAAAGATCTCCAGAAATCTCCCAAATTTAAAACACCATAGCTGCTGTGAAAAATTTGCTTCACGTCAGCAACTTTTGTGAACATTTCGTGAAAAACCACCCTAAGTTATGACCAGCAGAGACACAAAATTTTCCATTGACAGATCAAACCCCAAATGCATGTGGTCAAAAGATTATGGATTGGGTCTTTAAAGACGGTGCAAACATGCAAAATTTTGGAATGAAACCCTCCATTTGTCATTATGTAGTAAACGGTTTCGACCTCCAGCCCAAGAAAACAATTTGCGGTTGAATACCGGTTGTTGCTGTTGTTGGATGAAAACCACCTTTTATTTTTTTTTTAAATCTCACCAGCTCTAATGTATTTCTAAAGTTATAAAACAAGTTTTGAACAGAATTCAAAGATCCAAAGGTCACGAGATGTTCTCATCTACATGTATAAACAACACAACATCATCGTGTGGTCTTCCTCCAACAACAGCTCCTTCAGAGACTGTGTGTTTCAGGACTCGTCCTGAAAGGAGGGCCGACGATTCAGCATGGGGACTCTGTTGGGGAGCTGGTCCAAGCCCACTATCACTGCTGACAAGGGAAAGGAGGGGAGGTGGGGGGACACTGAATGTGAAAGCCAGTGTGATTGATTTCAAATAGAGGAGAAGGGGGAGGGACCCTCCTTTGTCTGGCTGTAACCCTTCACCCAGCCCAATCTGTTGGCGAGGGGTCCTCAGGTCCGCAGCCTGGCCGGACAATGAAGGCTTTGCAGGCTTAATGGGTGTGACTAGGGACCAGAGGGAGTTTTTTTGGGAGGGGGGGTTGCAGTGTGGGGATAGCTTGTGTGCAAATGAAGAGGCTCTTATTATGGTAATGCCTCCTCTTCTCTCCCAAACGCCCCTATCTTTATCCCCACAGCCGCCATTTTTTTAAATTACAAATCTTAATTCAGATTCGTTTGCCACCGGGACCAGCTGCAGAAAATTCCCCTGTGGGGGTAAAATGCCAACCAGAGTCCCCGGTCCATCTCCTGAATCTGGCCACAGACAAAACAAGTGAGACGCAGACGAAATAAGCATTGACAGTTGTTGTGGATCAAATTGTGTGATGTCCCTTAAAGATCGAGTTTTAAATTGCATTGCACCATTTCTGTAAGGTCATTTTTCTCTTTCTTGTGTGAAAGTTTAAAGAAAAATGGAGGGTTTTATTTTGAAATGATATTAAACGCACCATCCAGTCATTTTCCCGTGAGTGCGACCAGTCAGCCATCATGTCGGTGAAGGATTTATGTAACCTCTCTCCTCATTTGTTTGATGCTGTCAGTCAACATGTGACAGTTGATGGATATCTCATTTTGGAGTGAAGCTCTTACATTTACATACACAAAATTTGCATCTTTACATTCCAGTTATCTGCTCTTTCCCCCCCAGAAACAAACGTAAACAATCACAGCGTTCCTCGAGAGAATTATTTTAGAAATATCTAATTTATTTGTTTATTGTTTTGTTTTTATATGAAATAAAGTATAATTTAAAATAAATCTGCTCTGTGTCTGTTGTATTTTTACTCAGTACACCCTCTTTTTTTCCATCAGATGCTCTTTCACATCCCGTGTTTGTACTTCAGTTTTAATACATGACATTTGTTTAAATAAATATCTTGTGCCGACATGTCACATTTCTTCAAACTCTTTGTGACAGATGGGGCTTGTCCAGGATTTTGAAAGCAAGCTTTTAAGAAAATCAGGCCGTTTTGGTTGGCTTAGTCCTGAAATTCTTTGGGTTGCACGTATTCAAATGTGCACCGAGGTGGTTTGGAGACACCAGAATCAAATTTTGGCCTTGTACATGTAGAAGGAATTTGAATCTGTTTTTACAAACAGGTTGTACATTTGCATTGTTTAATTCTTTGTTTTTGTCTCTAGACAGAAGCTGGATCATCCAGTCAGGCTGCCTGACGTGCAGTCCTGTAAAACACCTTGTTTAGATCAGGAAGGTGTGTGTGTCAGAGCCTCCTTAACGGTTACCCACAACACAATGCACTCTCATTTATGTATTTCTAAGCAAAAGCATGATCTCAACTCTCACTTTTTGAGTGTTTTTTTTGTGTGTTTAACCATTTAGCATTATGTTGAATGTTTTTGAGATTATGGGGCATGTTTTTCATTTTAGACTGGTTACTTTTGTTGTGTCAGACAGAGCTGGACATAGTTTGTCTTTTTTGCAAACTCATTATGTATTCTCACATCAGATATTGGGGTTTAAAGTGAGCACCAATGCGAGGGGTTTGTGTAGAAGAAGAATATTTCCTGTTATCCTGACGCGAGAGTATTCAGTTTGCTGTTTTAACTTGAAAGAGATGAAGAAAGTGAGAGGATGTCTTGAAAGCATCGACCTGATTTCGTGTGGGTTGTCAGTTTATTCAGAACATATAAATCCACAGCTTATATCCGTATAAAGTCACTTTTAACAATCCAGTTTGTGCTTATTGGCAAATTAAAGGGAAAAATTACAGGCTGGGTGCATTTGATTCAGATTTGGCCATCATTTTTAACAGTTCTGGTGGCACTTTACAACAAACCAACAAACAAATCAACAGCTGGGATCTGGAAGCACATTTAATAATTAAACAAAATTGAAAACTAGAAGAAAGAAGAGGAAAGACAATAATTATTGCCTATTTTTGTGTGTGCTTTTAAAACTGACAAAGTTTAAAAAATGTGTTAATTTAGCAATAAAAAAAAAATCCCAAAGTGTCTGAGATTGAAGCAGAAACAAATGTGAGGAAGATGAAAGGCAGAGACGGGCAGAGAGAGACGGCGAGACGGAAGAATGAAGAGATGGAGGTCAAAGGTCAAGAGGAGGGAGGAGAGGGCAGCAGTGATCTCAGCCAGCCCGGTCTTTTGAAGTGTGTGTGTGTGTGTATATATATATGTGTGTGTGTGTGTTACTTGCCGATGTGTGTCTGCGTACATGATTACATGTCAGTGTGTGTGCGTTATCTCCTGTCTACATGGTGTGTGGTCTCTTCATGTATGTGTATGTGTGTGTGTCTTATCTCCTGTGGGCAATAAATCTCAATCGCCCGCAGTCTCTCTCTCTCTCTCTTTAAGCTCTCCTCCTGCTTGAACTGATAAAAGTCTCAGTCTGGGATTTGTGTCTGGAGCTGTGTGTGACATTAACTGTGAGTTTTTAAGAGGTCTGAAGAGGAGAAAATGATTATTAGAGTTTCCGGGATCTTTCTTTTGCATGTCTCTTACTTTTAAGATGGATGATACGAATAAAAAAGTCAGCGATAGTCGGCACAAAACATGACTGGAGACGTTGCTTATCTGCACAATCTTTGCTGAAGAAGAAGCTGCTCGTTATTTTGCGAGTGCACACACGCCCAGAGTGATAAGTAAGAGGTGATTTTTTTCTTCAGGGTTTCTATTATAGAGGATCCAAAGGAGAGTGGAGGACAATCCTGAATCGTCACTATTGGGCCAGTGGAACAAGATGCACTGTGAAACATCTGATGCTGCAGGTTGTGTGCTTTTCCCGTTACCATGGCAACTCATAAGCAACTATGCATCAATGAGGATTGTTGAGTAATGTGACTTCCTCTTTGTTGTCTTGGATTCAGTTGCTCACATTTGTAGGTTTTGGTGTTTGAAAGCACTAAAACAAAACAACTTGTATTTGAGTGAATTTTATGGTTGCTAACCCATCTTTGGATTGATCTAAGTGGTTTCCCCCCCGTTTCCAGTATCTATGCTAAGCTAAGCTAACTGGCTTCTTGTGATACAGACGTGAGAAACAGCACTGATCTTCGCATCTTAATTACTCACATCAAGACACGTGGTTGATGTTCATCTTGTTTTCCTCCTGCACAGATACTGCAGACAGTTTTGGCCATCATTTTTATCATTTTTAACATTTTTTACTTGCATCACTGTGTTGAGAAAAAGCTAATTTAAGTTCAGTATGTCAAATTTGAGGAGCATCACACCATCACATCTCTCATCACTTTGCTATTAAACAAGAAGGGGACCAACATCTTGAATTTGTCCTTCACCAAACTGTTCCCACTCTTTGCCTAAGATTCCTCGTCTCTTCTGCTTCTTTTTGTTTTTCCGCTGATTTAAAAGGCGGCACTCATGCTGCAAGATGTGCCGGCAAAAGTAGAGCAGAAGAAGAAGACAGAAAACACGGCTGCGAGCAATGCTGGATTTAAAATATTTTAATAATCGGCACTGTAAGTGTTTTATGAGGAAGGAAATGCATTCGACACGTTTATTAGCCCCAGAGGATGCAAACAATGTTGAGTAACACTGGATGTAAACATAACTTTTGTTTGTTTACAAGAAAAGCCCTTCAGGGCACATTTAAAGATTTAAATCAGGATTAAAGTCGTTAAGGAACAAATGTAATCAGCAGCATGTGTGTTTCTTCATTACATCAGTTTTTTTGAGGGAAAAATATTTGGGTTGACTGTGTGTGGTGTGTACTCTCTCTCTCACACACACACACACAGATCTACAGATGCATAACGAATACACACACAAACCCCTTATCTCCACAGTACAGTGTGTTCAATCTGTTGCGGTTACTTAAGTCCAGTGTGTGTGTGTGTGTGTGTGTGCGTGTGTGTGTGTGTGTGTTCATCAGTGTCGGCTCTACTGACCTGGCACCATAAAAGAAAATAGTTGAGGTCATTTAATGTTTGTCCATCACTTTTGAGCCAAAGAAATAAGCTGCACTCATTTCAGCCAAAACATCTGATGCTGCTGTTTGTGTGTCCTCCACTGGTTACCATGGCAACTCATAAGCAATCAGGTATCTACAGTAGATAGCTACACATTTTAAGACTTTGTGCATGACATAACTTTGTCTTGGTTTGCTTTTTGAAAGCATTAAACAAACAAAACAACATGCCTGTCAGTGAATTTTATGGTTGCTGACCCATCTTTGGAGTGATCCAACACCCCCGTTTCCAGTATCTATGCTAAGCTACGCTAACTGGCTTCTTGTGATACAGATGTGGGAAACAGCACTGGTCTTCTCATCTTATTTACTCACATCTAGACATGTGGTTGATGTTCATCTTGACCTCCCCCTGCACAGACACCACAGAGGTGTTCAGAAAAAGCTAATCTAGGCTCAGCATTTCACTTTAAACATTTAAGGAGCATCACATCACTGTCACATCTCTCATTACTTTGATATAAAACAGGAAGTGGACCAACATCTTGAATTAGTTTCTTTCCTCTAAACACTTGTGCAATTTTTTTTTTTTTTTTTTTTTGCTGTGTGTGAGTGTTTACGTGTGCAGCTTTACACTCAGCGGGCAGGTTATCTGCTGACTTGCTTCCCCTTTCGACTCGTCTGATTAGTCAGCGAGGGTCCGGCCCGTATTGTGGGACTCTATTTGTCGACTAATCCAGCTCCCATTCAGTCAAATGAGCTGCTGCAGCTGGGAAACCCCCAAACTCCACTTTTACTGACTTTCGTGATGTTTGTGGGAGCTGCTGAGCATTGACAGTACAAACCACAACACCACCTACTCTGTTAAAGAAATAAAGAGTAAATCCAGACTAAGCAGGCTTAACTTTGTGTTTTGGCTCTTCAGCAACACCAGCCAACATTTTTACACCCTAAGATGACAGCTCTCTTTTATGTGGTGGGGAAAGGTTACTGCACAGAGAGCAAAAGAAGTGAGTTTTAATTGCATCTGCATTTTTACTTGCATCACTGTGGGCAGGGATTAGAGTGAAAACAAACATCTGTGCTGTCATTCAACCTTCACAGACAGAAGACAACATACAAGGCTGTTCAGATGAAATGAAAGGGAAGAAAATGAATTTGATACTGATCTTCATTGTGGTTTTCATTATCAGGAAATGAGGACTCATCGACAAAAACATCGAGAGTCCATCACATGATTTGGTCCAAGCAGATAAAATGGATCATGAATGAAAATGAAAACTTTATATATATTTATGTTGAGTTTATGATAAAATGTTAGATGATTATACTAAACTGCATGCACTGTCAACTGAACAGAAGCAGACTTGTTTTTGTTCTCACATGTTTTAGTTTGATTTCTTCAGTTTCTTCTTGTTCAAAGTCTTAACAAAACCCACAAATAGTTTTCTTGGAACAGCAAGAAATTTTCAGTTTAAAGCATCTCGGTGACGTTATTTGGTGTCACGTGAGTTCACATGTTGCCGCCTTCACCTGCAAAATCTACCAAACAAGGAGGAAAGATCTGAGTTTGAATGAACTGCGGGTCATGGTAACTGTGAGGGTTTAAACTCACATCGTCAGCCACACATGAGACTGTTTTGAGCTTTGGATGAGAGCAAGACGTACTCCAGATACATTTTCAGTGAATTCCGGCCTGTATTTGTTGAATCAACAGCAGTTATCATCACTTGGCGAATTTCAACAATCAAAGGCTCATATTTGTTATGAAGGCACTCAGACCAGACGCTTTGATCCTTAAAAAGGCAAGAAAAATGCCTCTCACAGGCTAAATAAACTGCGCTGCTGACAGTATCTGTCTCGTCTTTCTTAGCTCGTCATCCTTATAACATCACAGAAATTCCAACAGCAATAGACTCCCATCGGGCAGCCTAAATATTTAAGGTTAGCCATGCCAAAAACGGTATCATACCAGCTCCAAACTGCCTCTCAAAGTCTTTGTTACCTGGGAGCTGTAAACCCACATGAAGAGTTTGAACTCTTTATGAAAAGAAAGACTCATGAAAGAAATGAAAAACTCTTATTCTTCCAAAACTGATTCATTTAGATGAGTTTTAAAGTCACACAAGTTGATGGAGGGTGGTCACTTTAATTGTGCCCTTTCCCAACCCAGCAACATAGGAGAAAATGTAAGAAACTGTTAGGGTCGGTGCAAGGCGAAGTGAAGTTTGGACCCAGGATGCAGACAAGGTAGGCAGAGTAGACTGAATGACTCTTTAGTTTGGGGAACACAGGGAGCAGGACGGAGAGCAAAAAGGCTGACAGGAACAAAAGAAACAGAGCGGTATATATGCACTGTGAGGGAGAGGGAAGTGGAAACAGGTGAGGAGACAAACAGGGGACAGGTGAAACTAATATGGGCGGAGCAGAATAATCAGGAGGGAAACATACAAGGACAGGAAGTGAAGAGCAGACATGTGAAGAATGGAGGGAATACAAAATAAAACAGGAAGTGAGCAACAGTAGTAATGAGAAATAACACACAGGGAAGAGAGACAAGAAAGACACGAAAAAAAAGAAAACAGGGCATAAGAAATAAAACTAAACAAGGCAGAAAGGCAAGGCAGGGAAACGAGGCACAAGAACACAAAGGCTACAAGGACAAGGCAACAGCAGGACAAGGGGCAGTGGAAACACAACGTAATGCAAATCATAACAGAAATGGATTAAACAGCCCACTTAGGTCAAGTTTAATGCTGGTTTGTGACTTTTAGTTGTAATTTCTTATCGTTTATGGTACTTAATGGGAGATCAGCAGCACCATTTATAATCCGTGACTCCCTCCTAATGTCCTCACGCTCCTGAACAGTCAGTTTTATGTGGGAAAAAACAGATTCAAGAATCAAGATTTTATTATCAACTATCACATGGAGTAGTCGCTGGCAATGAAATACTTTAGCTCCCTAAAACAAAGCTCAAAGTTATTTAGTCAGAAAGACCACGTGTGAAAAGAGACTTAAGCAATGAAATATAAACAACTAAATGAAATACATAACTAAAGATAATATACAGTAGAATATACAGTTGAGTAGCACAAAGTATTGAAATAGTGGGCTGGCCTGCTTTGTTCACACTCAATCAGCTCGTCAGCATGATGGGAAGATGGGCTGGAGAGATGGAGTAACTCCTCTGTTTTATCAGAGTTTAAAGTTTAACCACTTTGCTGCAGCAGAGTGAACCCTGGACCATGAGCACACACACAGACACACACACAGTTTACAACTGTGGCATGCCCGTACTGTATGTGCAATGTTTGTTGCTCTACTTTATCTGTTGACCTCCGGAAGTATTTGTGATTCTGTCTACACACACAGTGTGTGATAAGGCCAGGAAGAGAGTGTGGACACAGGATGTTGAGTTAACGCTGGGACAACACGAGAACAGCTTATCACACAGAGAAGCAGCCATAACACAACTGGCAGCCACGTGGATCCAAAGTGGAGTCTGCCGAAGAGACTAAACCACTTTAATCCAAGAGCCCGCTGTCCTAAAACACACCAGAGAAAAAAAGTGTGACTATTAGATGGAAATTTACTAAAAAGATTAAAGAAATTTAATATTCTCGTGGTGTTTCTGTGGTAGGTAGATTCTTTGCATAGAAAGTAAATCTTCCCATATGAACCCTCAGAGGCCATAAAGCTGTTTTTTAATTGGCCATTTTGTGGTTTTGTCGATGAAATAGAAATATGCTTGAAATATGCAGCACTTAATCCCCGGTGCCCACAGAAGAGCCTTATAAATGCACAAGGATTAAGGATATATATTAAACATTTCAGAAGGTCAGAAATTGCAGCAACATCCTCTGTTGTGCAACGAGTTCGATCGGCTATTTCACAACCCTGTTTTTGTTTGTTTTCTTCTGTTGACAAAGATTTTCTGCAATGGACTACGCCGATACTGAGAACGCTGTCATTCTGATTGAACCCCTTAGTAGTCATTCATTTATTTTAATCCCACATGAAGTCAGATCACAATAAACACCCATGCCATTCTCATTAGACTTCTGAGGACATTTTGCACAAAAGGGACAATAAGTCAATAATTTCAAAAGAATTATTCATAAAAATGGAAAAAGAGCAAATAAAAAAACTCTGGTTTAGAGAGTCACACCATGAATAGAAGTTCAGAAAAAGCTAACAAAGACACAGACACTGTTTCTATCCCTGGTGTTTAAAAGTGCCCTGCTTTTATTTTGAAAGTAGAACACATAAATCTGATTCTGCTCTAGTGAATCCATCCTGCCCTCATAAAGGTCGATTTGCGGATTGAGTGGTGCTAAAGAATGTTTTTTTTGTGTGCTTTTTCAAATCTTTTTTCGATGACATACTTCCATACTTCCTAAATATCAAATATCAGTTTGTGCTTTTTCTTTTTGTGCAAAACATAACTTGACATCTACAGATATATCATTGTGTGAGTGTGTGTGTGTGTGTGTGAGATGCTTGGACCAGGACAGTCTGCAACAACCCGGATCAGGTAACATCACGGGACGGCCCAAGGTCACGGGCAACGCAGCACCCCGAAACTGTAGACACCCCCCGCCTGGCGTCTACGGTTACCCACACACCCCAAAACAGAGACAGATGGAGCATTTGGTAATATCTCTTAAAGAGCGTGTTTACAGTTCTTCTTTGCTGCTGTAACTGCACAAAAAAGATAAATACATTTTCTTAAGCGTGTGATTATCAGTAAATAAAGCTTCCCTCCCACACAGTGCAAAAATAAAAACCTATAAATAAAAGAATAAAATGCACACCAACGAAACGTCTGGTCATTAGTTGGTTTTTCTTTCTCTCCATAGACTGAATACTGCAAACAGATTTAGTCTTTCTGCAAACATCATGCAGAGAAGCACATAAAAAGCTCATATTGTGATATTCTTAGAGGCCCCAGCATCCTGAGCTGCACATGCAGACAGGAGGGGCCCCATAACTCTGGTTTCCCCTCCGCCCGTCTCCGCTGCTGCCGACTGGCCCTCGTTATTTATTGCTCTGTAATTTCTACAGACTAATTGATTTGGCTCGGCTTTCAGGCTGCAGGGAGGCAGGAAGTCAAGCAACCAAGAGGTTAAGAGGGAGGAAAGTGTGTGTGTGTGTGTGTGTGTCAGACAGAGGAAGGGGGATTAAAGTGTGTGGAAGATGAGTGTCTTCCAGTGTGTTTCTGAGAGTTCGGTGAACAGGTTTATTGTTTTTTGTTTGTCAGCTCGATGTGAAAAAAGTTTAAAAGTCACTGTCTGAATAGATAAGATTTTATGGACATAGATGAAGCAAACAATACTATTTATTATTGTTAGTACACTGAAAATCCACAATATAATAGACTAAAATTAGAAATTGGGATTAAAGTTTAGGTTAAACTAGGTAATCGTGGCTCAGTCTAACTTCAATTAGCAATGGGCTAATCTGCTCCAAATGATGAGGTTATAACGGGATTAACATCAACAGTTGTGTAAAATCCATCACTGGTAATAATAGTTACGGTAATGCTTTTAGGTTTTCAACTTGATTTGGAATAATAATAATTCAGTGTTGGGCTGTAAATGCGTGTGTGCACAATTAAAAGGTCAAAGTTGAACCGTGAACTCAGCTTGTAAAATTTGGGGAGACTCTTGAGAGACTGTTATGACCTGCAAGGTGAGGGTCACGAGGAAGACGAAGATGGATAGATGCTTTATTTATTCCTTTAGCAGAGCACAAACATACCACTCACTACAAATTATAATGCAAAAGCAAAGGTCAAACACAAATACTAATCTTAAACATGAAGAATGATGCCCTTTTAAGCACATTCATGCACACATACAAGTGTGCAAATTGTGGTAAATGTGCAAATTTACTGTAATCCTGAGATAAAATATCCATTGCACTATGCCAGAAGTTCATTTCCTGAGTCCTGTATGACCTTAGGAGCCTCTCAGTCCACCGTTTGATGGACACCAGCAGGAACGATCCCCCTTTGACTGTCTTTGGAAATTCAGTAAAACTTAAAAGTAGAGTAACAGGAAATTCAATCTGCTCGTTTTGACAAATTGTGCCGTTAACAGTGAAAACATTTGCAAATACAAAAACTATGGTCATAAGAGAAAAACACAGTAACACTTGCACTGAGTCGACCTCCCTGTGAAGAAAAACATCCATTATGAATATCCATAAAAACATCACTTTAAAACCATTTAAGGATCCCTTCAATATAAGTAACTATTTCTGGTTGACCTAACTATAAAGACAAGACTCCAGATGTAATAAACTGCTAATTATCCTGTAAGATTACCTGAACTCGAGCATGTCTCAGTCGCCGAATGGATTTTTATCATATAATTAAACTATATGAAAATAGCAGCTATCTGAATTGTAGGAAAAGACATCCAAAAGCAATGAAAAGCAGCACAGTTTGCGTTCGAAAAAAGGCCGGCAGGAATGTAAATTAAAAATCAAGTATATGTAATTAGAGGTAAATGGAGCACAGCATACAAAGACACAAGTACGGCGCTTTAAGCCAAACCAAGCAGCGTTATAGCTGCGGCTTTCAGTCCGCATTAGATTTCTACAATTTATAGCCCCTTGCTAAGTGGTTTCAGGTCAGAAAATGAGGGCCGAATTAAATTATCCCCCAGACAACACTTAGCAAAGGTCAGTAGCTGGCTGAGATCAGCTTGCTCGATGTAAAAAGCCTCAGTGAACTTGCTGTCCAGCTGCTCCGGCAACAGAAGGCTTTCAGGAGACACTGAACTGCCCTCTTTAACTGCCCCCTCCGGCCTCATTTTGGACACCGAGTGGACAGCAGGTGGAAGGAGGACACTCAAACTCCATCACCTCCGCCGAAACATCGTCTCCTGAAAAGGAAGCATGACGTTAAATCAGCGAGCTTCTATTAGCAGGTCGGCATCAGCTGTTATTCTGCAGAGTGCTTTTAATGATTTGCACTCAAAGATTCACTCCTGATGTATTTAATTACTTACAATAACCTGCCTCCCTCTCATCGAAGCCCTCGCTGCTGCATTTTAGCTGTTTTAATTGTTACTTTGATTGTTTAAATGTGCTTTTTTTATTTCATTTCTCATAAGATGTTCTTTTCAGCCAGCACGTCTCCCTGCTGGACTGAATTTGTTTATCTTTGAGCTGTTGCAGAGCTTAAGCTTGATTTGATGAAAAAAAAAATGGGAAGCCCCCGAGCTTAATGTCTCCCAGGAGCCTCGATATATTTCCTAATGAGAGCGTTGTCAGGTGTCAGCGGAGAGGTCACGCAAACATTTGTAAAACTGCCAGAGTCTCAGCATCTGTTGCATGTATGTGTGCATGTGTGTGTGTGTGTGTGTCGGGGTCACAGATGACGAGACGAGACGCATGTGAGGGCGACCGAGAGGCTGCACGAGAGAGTCAGTGTGAGAGATCAAGTTTACGTCGCAGAGGAGAGAGAAAAAAATGTGTGAATAATCCAATCTGACCCCAAAACTAAACGGCGGCCTGTTTTTTTTTTCGTTTTTTTTTCTGGATGTGAACCCAGACAAGTTGGTGCTGGCGAGACTTCTCCAGCAGTGAAGCCAAAATGTGTTTAGGTGGAAAAATAAAGGATTTAATAACATAAGTGAAAACTGCTCAGCTAAGTGGGAAAGTTTGTGAATGAAGCTCTGAATCTGCAGCCTTGAAACAACTAAATGTGTTTGTGTTTGTTTTTATTTATTAGACATTTCTCCTTTTTTGTGGGAAATTATATGTTTGACTAGACTAACTGGTGCAGTGAAAAAGAGATGATCCCTCACTGGCTTCCCACCTTTATTATAGCCATACTATATTTGTTTGAATTGCACAACTATGCTAAAGGGACTGCACATCAGAAGTACTTGTCTGATGGTCAGTTGGCTTTAGATCCTTCCTCCATCTTTCTGATTTGTTCAGATTAATGCTGCTCCTGATGCTTCAGAGTATTTCTGTAACTTTCTGACACCGACAGTCCGTCACACACACTTCACATCGTGATTGTCCAGCAGTTTGTAAGAGAGAGAGAAGAATGAGGGTTTGAACTTTTCTTTTTCTTCTTCTTATTTGCACAAGTATTTGATGCTTTATGAGCAAATGAGCGAAACACCATGAATGTTTTCCACATGGACTGTCTAAAAATGTGAAGTTTTATAAGTATATATAAACAATAAAGCATCTCCTTTCAGTGTGTCTGCTTACCTTCGAGTGTGGGCATTTGACCACTTGATTTCTAAAAAGCTCTTTCTTTCTCGTATTATGTTCTGCATGCTTCGAATGCTTGTGAGGAGATGATTGTATGAACTTTGTTTCAGCCTTCACTGTGGTCATAAACAGATCTGCATGGTATTGTCCAGGTGTTTTGAACTTTTGCCACTCGTACACCCTGAAAAATAATTTGCTTCCCGTATTTCTAAGCAAAACGTTCTGTGTTTTTAAATTATTCTCTGGTATTCATGTGGTTAAGATGCATACAGAATAATTGCGGCAGTCCTGATTGATTTCCGGCCAGCCATCTGTGTTGCGTGTCTCTGTGTATCCCCCTCCTCTCTCCTCATTTCCTGTCTGTATCTCAACAGTCGCTATCAAATAAATGCAAGAATCTTTCAGATCTAAACAGATTATCATGCCATTTATTGTTTTTCTTTTAAAACCACGTAACCCCAGATTCGCTCAGTGTCCAGCTCCAACATAAATTGCACGATCAGATCGTCTTCTGTGGTTTGACAAACTTCCACCTCCTCTGTTGGCAGAAGAAACCTTTTCGAAAGGTGAATAAACCAAAACGAGCTCTTCAGCCAAAAGTCATGTTTAATGTAAGATCAGATAGATAGAAAGAGAGAGGGCAGAAGAGAAAGAGAGCAGAAATACCAGCTCTCGGAGGTGTGAGAGAAAAAACAGACGGCAGATGTCATCCAGGCAGGGGGCCCGTCTCATCCCTCCCCATCCAGATGACTTACTGCCTCTCGCTGAGCCTGTCTGACTCTCCGTCTCCTTTCTGTGCCCGCTAAATGTTTCTTTTAGCAGAGATGCCCGTCTGACTGCTGCTGAGGATGTTGGTGTTTCTCTTCGTTTTTCTACCAAAGAGTCTGAGGAGCAAGAAAGAGGCATTCAGAGGTCTTTGTTAACGGAGTCCAAACGATTCGGTGTAATTGTCGGTCCTGTTGTGCTGAATAAATATTGTTTCTATCGGCTCTGATGACACAGTGCATCATAATCATCAGAAGATGTATTATTTTAGGCGAACGGGAATATGCATTCATGGTGTTTCGCCCATTTGCTCAAATACTAGTACAAAGATGAACCTTGATGTGCAGAAAAAATTACTTTTAGATGACTCGCTAACAGTTTGAGGAGTCATCAGGCTTGATCTCTCTGTAAACTAATGCATGTGTGAAAGTTAAAGTGCCTATATTTTAGACC
>JAVQJZ010042451.1:22500-24178 GCA_036025355.1 Leiopotherapon unicolor | reverse complement strand
CCCCCCCCCCCCCCCCCCCCCCCCCCCCCCCCCCCCCCCCCCCCCCCCCCCCCCCCCCCCCCCCCCCCCCCTGTAGTGATGAGCACCAAGTCATCAAGGAGCTCCAGGGTTCGGGAGCGAATCAAAACTGCTCCAGCAGCTGTCGGAGGTAGGGGGCCTTGGAGAGCTGCCTGTTGACCCGGGACAGCTTGTAGAGGACGGGACAGTCCAGAGACACACAGGGCACCTGTCGCTCTGCACAGCCACTACAGTTTCTACAGATCTGGAGACACACACAGAAAAGCTGGCTTAACACAAATATTATATCATAATCATCATTAGTATTATTACTGTTAGAGTTTTGAGGCCATGCCTAATCTCACATTTACACTGTGAAAAAAGCCATAGAACAAGTTGAGTCTGTAAGATGTGAGACGTCGGACCTGTAATATATCCTACCAGCTAAAAGTGAAACCACAGGTATGACCTGCTTTATCTCTATGACCATCAACTGGCTCAGAGGGTGGTTTAAAAGAAATGAGGAAGTGAGACAGACATCGGCTGTCTGGTGCGCTTTTCCATTCTCCCTTCTGTCTCTCTCCTTGTATGACATGGCCCTTATTATATGCAGGGGAAAGTTTCTCTGTGCTCTCCTTAAATCTCAGTTTGACACTTTGGTAGTCAAGATGGTTTTGTGATATCACAGCTACTGTAAATGGTCAAATAATGGGCGGTGCCTTTAATTACCTGAACTTTAGACTGCTGACAGCTCTGGGCCTTTATTTGAAGCAGCCTTACAACAGATACTGTTAAAGTATATGCATGTATATGGAGTATGAAGACTCCTTTTTTTCGGATCATTCTCCAGTTTACCACATTACTTTTTGCTGTTAACATCGCAACACTCTGTTTAAAGCTAAATGTCCTCAAGTGTTTCAGAGGACAGAATACCTTCATTTCAAAAGTGTTTTTTATGAGATATTTCAGGAGTGAAATTCAGTGACTCGCACTGTTCCTGTAAGATACTTCAAATGTAGTTGCTGCCATCTTGTGGTACTTGTATGCTACTACCAAATACTGTGAGCTGAGACATTCACACCCACGGTGAGATTGGACAAGCATAATTACAATATATTTATAATAATAATTATATTGTTTTATTATAATTTATTAAGTGATGAATATGAACATTTTACTTAGTTGATAGCCACATTCATATGCCTGATCCACTCTTGTTTTTTTAATGCCTTTTGTTTTGTTGATGGCAACAACATTCTTTGAGAAAATCCTGTATTTTGTAAGCTGATCGTACAAACTTTTTGAGTTTGATGCAGAAGGCTGAAAGCTCCTGTTTCTATACAGAGAGTGGACCTGAAATCAGCAGTATTAGCATATTAATACTTAACATGAGGAAGGAGAAGATGCCATTTTAGGAATGTTTAGGAAAAACATTATCATTAAACATTTTTCAAAACAAGAGAATCTTTATGTGTAAAACACATCTGGAGCTAGAAACCAAAGAGCTCCAGCCCTCATCCAGGAGGTGAACCTGTCTCACCTTCAGCAGCTGGTCTTGCTGACTCTCCCACTGTCTCATGTCCTGGTAGAGTGTAACTGCCACTCGCTGCGGCTCAGCGCGACACCGGGCACACACGCCCAGCTGGGTCAGCTCGTCACACACAGGGCAATGAAGAGTGGT
>JAVQJZ010042451.1:0-17500 GCA_036025355.1 Leiopotherapon unicolor | reverse complement strand
CTACAGAAATCCTGGTGAAAAAAAAATTGAAATACATCCTAACTTGCAGCGCTCACTGCTCTGAGCTGTGAACAACATGCAGAGCTACCAGCGTGTCGGTTCCATTAAAAATAATGAGGGAGGGAGGCAGCGCTAGAAAGAGTCTTTCCTGGCAGACATGCAACCTAAGCAAGTCGGAGTACACGCTGTAGGTGTGTGGGCCTGTCATGTACTTACGTTCCCTGGCTGTCCACATGGCCGAGGCAGGTGGAGAAGCAGTAGTTGTACGCAATGACAATGGAAGGATAGAGTGACTGAAAGTCCAGCACGATCACTGAGTTACTGTAGAAGCGTGACTCAGGCTCCATCACCAGAGGAATGCACTGCGGCGCTCTCTGCTGGGCTCGCTGTTGGAAGCTGGGTGTCACCGGGATGTAGTTCAGTGGCTTGGCCACACGTAGCATCATGGACTCAACACGGTACTGTAAGGACAAAAAGAAGATGAACATTGCTAGTAAGTTGCTAACAAATTATACAGTGTTCAGTGTAAACTGTAGAAAGATCTCGATCAAGTTCAATTAGGATTCTCTGGGAGCCATGAATATATAAAATATTGGGGCAATCTATGAGTTACTGGTGACAGTAACTCACCCTTGATATAATAATGAAACTTAACTGTAGATTTGCTACTGGGATTCTTTCCACTGTCATTAAACAACATTATTTAACATTACCTGTGATCCTCGGGTCAGAACGTGAAAGAACTGAATCCCAAACACTCTGGCTAGCTCGCTGGTCCTGCCGATGATGTCATGCTGCTGGAGAAGCTGCATGGTGCCACACACACGGCTCACGTAGTGGTCCACCATTTTCCACCTAACAAATACACACACACAATCACTTTTTAAGATGTATTCTTACCTGTGTGTATTTGGTGTTTGGTTAAAAGCAAACTGTGTTGGTGTTCATGCAGATCCATTTTTATTTATGGGAGAGAAGATGCATCACACTCATATAATATTAGATTTTAAATCATAAAAACTTTTAAATGATTAAAACAATCTGTTCACATTTCAGTGGAAGTGTGTTTGGTATTGGCACAAACCTGTAGAGGTCAGTGTTGTGGTCAAACCAGTCAGACAGCGTGCGAGAGCTGTACACAGGGAAGCGCTGGTGGAGCACATGGAAGGCTACATTCTCAAAAGTGTAGTTGTTTAACGTCGCCTGAAGGGAAAAAAAAAAAAAAAAAAAAAGAAAAGAAAATGTTAGGACAATTCCTCAAGCTAGCTCCTCCATGACTTTACAGAACTTCATTGAGCCCGTCTGAATTCGACAGATAGCATCAACAATGGAGTCAGTCACCTGATAATATTGAATGTATATATATATTGGATGTGATAGAGTACAGCTATACAAGTGTAGAATTAGTAAAATGCCCTGAAAATTCAACACTGACTTTTTTCTGACAATGGTTCCTAATGTTTTTGGCTTCTGACCCATTATCACACATGACTTTTGTGCAGGCATGAGATGTGAACAGTTTGGCTGAAGAACTGTTTTTTCCTTCTTGGATGTTTCATTTCAAGGACTTTGAGACTGTGATATATTTCACAAGAAAAAAGTAAGAAAAACTATTAATCTCCCCCTCTCATGATTTAGTTGAAGATTTAGAGTATATTCCAATATGTAATGCAAAGATTTTAGCAGAACAAAATGTACAGTACAGTGCTGAGAATCCTGCCTGAAAGCCAGAGGAATGAGAGAAAGTAGGTCACAAGATAAAACTTTGAGTGCTGATTGCTGACAGCAGCTTGTGTGAGGGGGGGTGGAGGTCATGCTGGGACACCTGCCTCAGTCTTCATCACCCTCCACAGGTTGAGGGTGATGCGTCCGATGATGTTGATTTCAGTCATGGTGTCGGCTCCGTATTCATCTCTGTCTGCAGCGAAGCGGTTGTCTTTGGAGTCACCTGAGGACACGCACAGAGCCAGACAGACCGCCAATTACAGAGGAGGAGGGGAGCCGCCACAGGCTCTCCATTCAGATCACTCACGCACACACAGACACACACACAAACGCTCCTGTGCACATGCATATACAAATATTTTTGTGTTTACAGCACCTACAGTGTGCACACGAACAAATGCTCACATACACACACACACTTTCTCTTGACCTCGATTTAAAGATTTCCTTCAGCCTGGCATTGCTCAAAGACAAACACTTGCAAAAGAAGAAAATAAAAACATGCACTCGCACACCTTCAGTCTGAAAAACTTTCAGCAGCCACACTCAAACTGTCAGATTCAACAATGGACGATAATTACTTCTGCAAAATCGTCTGCGAAAGAGCAATATGCAGCTGTGCGCTTGCCAAGCACCAGTGTCAAGTGTCAATTTATGGATTTGCCCTAATGTGACACAGCCTTTTTTTAAAAGGAGAGGAACTAAATGGTAGACCACCAGCTGGGGTTTACAATGGCAGTTCAGCACAGCTGAGTGTTGTATGCTGTACATAGAGTGGTGGCAACCTCAGCAAATAAAACAACAACAAAACTCTTAGATTGCCAGGCAATCTGGGTACTACGGGATTATAACTACATGCCTATCTCTAGCAGAAAATCTGTGGGATTATATTTAACCTGGAACCCTCCACGTTTGAAGCTATATTTATCAGTCCTCTACCACACATCCGTTCTTTGAAGTCCAGTAGGTCTGCTCTCTGACCACAGGACTGCTGTTTAAAGAGGCAAAGAGCAACTCCATATTCTACTGATATCACAGATGACCATAGACAATATAATCATCCAAAATTTGACCTTTGTTTTTTAACAATGTTTACAGAGCTTTATAGTTTTGTTCTTCCTGTATTTTGCAGTTGGAGCTCATCTGGGTCTGAGCTGCTTGTACCAGAGAAATGAAATTACAATTCCTGTAGCAGATCTGTGAGTTTGGAAGCTCATCAGACACCAAAACACTGCACATAGATTTATGCTGGGCCATATGCTTTTCTACACAAGTCTACTGTTTGCACCCAGAACCTCTGCTTGCCTCTCATTCCCTCATATATGAAGTTTAGAAGAGAAAACATCCTAGCTGTAGAGACAGTCAGCTGTACCTGGCACTCGTGAAAGCTGCTGACACAGGTCCACTTCGAGTGTTGCAGCCCGCTGGAGTAGGTAGCCCCAGGAATGCATCTGTACTTCATACCCCACCAGGATGTCTGGGTCGAACCTGACATAACAGCAATGTCAGAGCCAAGAATCGTTTTTCACTTAGCATTTCATCACCGAAAAAATGTTTGAAAAAAATCGTATAAATTTACTCCGACTATCTGTTATTCTATCTACAACAGGAGCAGTATATATAGAGTTGTACGACCACCTGCTGGGCGTGCATACACACCTCCTCATGATGGTGATCATCTCCTGAAACAGCATCTTCTCATCAGTGACGTAGGTCACCTGCAGCCCAGAGACACCTGATCTGACCAGCAGAGGCGCCGTTCCTCTGAGACCTACAGGGGGCATTTAAACTGAGTCATTAACCCAAGCAAATAACTGTGCTGCCTACTTAGAACGTACTGAGTAATGCTTCACATAAAAATAAATATCTTAGAACAAATCTCCTCCTTTTCAGCAGCATTATGATAAAGTGATTTTTAACCTTGGTCATGACTTTGATGGTTTTTGTCCACCACGATGGCACCCGTCAGCTGGGTGCTGTCTACATCTGGCAGAGGAGCATCAGAAGTGAGGCAGTAGAATAAGGCACATATAGGGTCAAATTCGGGGTCAGGCTCGAGGTCACGTCGGGTTCTTGCATGGAGCTCCATGCCCATCAGTGTTAGGTACTGGACCTGAGAGGGACAGGCAAATACCATCTTATTAGAATTAAAAAAAATCCCTGGTAACTTACACAGGAATGAAGCTGAACTTTAGACACTTTGGGTCATTCTCCCTATCAAATCATATTCCTTTATCTCTTCAGTCAAATGATATCTCATTTGCTCCACACTATGCGCACATTTTATTTTTCCAGCAGTCCTTTCATTTAGTTGCAGTAACACTGCCAGGATACTGTGGCCTTTAACTTATTATGACTGGTTGAAGCTTATTTTACTGATACATTCACTCCAAGTCTCAAGTCTGGGTAAGAGCATCCATTAAATGTCAGGAATATTGAGTGTAAATCCTAATAGACTACATGGGCTCCACAGAGAATGTGATTCAGTGGTAAAACTCAGCCACTTAAACACTGGTTTGTGTTCCAAGAGATACTCGAGTGGCTGGGCCCGCCATCTCTGAAACCCTAAAACCATGTGTGCCCCTGCTGGTCAAGGGCTCAGTCCTGCCAAACTTTCTCTCCAGTGTTCTCCCATATTCCCTTCTTCTTCTCAGCTTTCCCTCGCCTCCAAAAAAACAGGTGCAGCTGAGCAAAGCTACACATCTTATAGATCAACACCAGACAGTTCAACTTCTCAATAAATATGAAAAATAAAAAGGAAAAAATAATGTCTGGGCTTCTATTTCTTACAGGGCTGTGGTTTGAGCTCCACTTGCAAATGTAAAAAGCTGAACCTGATTAGACTGAATAACATCCTTCAGAAGTCTGACTCAATAAGCATGTCTCAAAAATACTATCTAACTCAAAATGTTACACTGATATAACCTAGTAACCTTATAACTGATAGAACCTGATATAACCCCAAAAAGTGCAAAAATAGCCCCACTCTGAAGAAGGCTGGGATCTTAAGCATTGCAGCTCACCTCATGCAGAGCTTTGGCATCCTGCAGGTTTTGCATGCTGATTTTGAAGCCATAAGAGTTGGCTATACTGGGCCCTTCAATCTGAGAATTATCGTTCTTTGGCACATTCAAAGCAGCAAACTGGTTCTGTGGAGGACAAAATGAGAAACATCTAAATAAACAAGAGAACACAGGTACATCAAATAAACAGTGTTGTTCAGGGGATCAACAGCACTCCATGCGTAGCTCTACACTGGCTTTCTAAAGCCATTTTTGATGTGGTGGGAGGTCTTAAAAAATAAAATAAATGAATCTATTCTTGTGGTCAGACCTTCATCTGTGTGGTCAGTAACACTCTTCTCAGTGGATCCGCTTGGCTCCTCCTTTTCTGCTGGAGTCTCTGAGAAATGAGATCCTCTGCAGCAGGAATAAAAATTCAAAATTCATATTTATTTATTTTAAGCCAAAAACCACAAACATTGTTTGCCTCGGAGGGCTTTACAATCTGTGCAGCTGTGACACCCTCTGTCCTGAATAAGAACAGGAAGAGCACAGATATGTTAAGTAATAATGAATATTAATTAATAGAAATGCAAGCACATTTTCCTAAATAATTCAAACAATTAATAAGCTCTAACCCATTCTAAATCTAATTCATCAGTTTTTAGTTTTAGCTTTTAGTAGTTGATATTATACATTACAGATAACTGATAGAAATTTCTTACCCTCAGATAAGGGCGTGCTGCACACTGGCTCCAGATCTTCCTTGCTTCTCCGCCGTCTCCTCAAAAAGGGGGTGCTGTGGAGGTGGGGACTGGTACTCCCCTCTGCCCTGCTACTGCCATGGAGGAGTGAGGGACTAAGACTCTCCTCTAGCTTGTCTGGGGAGTTCGAGAGCCTTGGTGACAGCAGTTCTGGAGAGTTTTCACTTTGCCGGTTTTTGCTGTGGTGGTCTAGTCCTGGGCTGGGCTGACAGGACAGCTGCCAGGAGGGCAGCTCTGGGGACTGGGGAGACGTGACTTTATCATCATCGTTCTCTTCTTCTTCTTTTTCTTTATCCTTGTGGTTTATAACCATAACACCTTCATCTGAAACTGGACTGACATCTGTGGATTTAGGCTGAGAGCCTGTATTCTTCAAGGGAGACATGATTAAGGACAGGCTGCGTTTCTTTCTCCTTTGGGTCCTGATACTGGAGAGTCTCTCACACAGTTCAACCTTTACTGCTGGAAAGCTGGAGACAGCTGGCTGTTCACTGCTCTCTAGGTTCCCTTCCCCATCCAGCCCAACCCCTTTCTTCAACACCACAGTGTCTCTTCTCCCTTTTTGTAAACTCTCGTATTGTTTCCTGGCTTCCAGCCACAGCTGGATACGCTCTCGACTGGGTGGATTTTTGCAGGGCAGAAGGATGACCTTTTTGTCACTGGCTGAGAATGGCTCAAGCTCAGCCTGCTCTTTATTTGCATCCAAGGTGTCAGCTCCCTGGGGTTGGGAAGATGAAGTTACGGCGGTGGTGGGGTGTGTCATGGCAGAAAACGCCATCTTCCAGAAATGGAGGCCCTCCAAGGACAGGTCTCCACTGAACTCTGCCAGCTCTTTCACCAGTCTGGTACTCACGGTTAACTTACGGCCACCAACCTCCCTAAAGAAAAGATGGGGAAATGTGATTAACAGACTTATCTACATTTTAAGAATTAATGCAATTTATCATAAACTCAGAAATGGAAACTTGTACTAAATCCAGTCACTCAGCTTTAATAACATGGAATACACTGATTAGTATTAATTAAACCATGATACTTTTGAGGTTGACACCAATGTCTTACCATAACAGGGACCCACTTGTAAAGACATGGCTCCATAACTCTGCTAGTGTTCAAAAACTCTTACAAAAAACCCAAAACCCTTACTTTTAGTTCTTACAGCAACATGCTTATCTGTCAAAATATATGCTCATACAATATATCCGTGTAATGCTAAAATCAATCAATAATATGAGCCACACTGATGTATTTGTCAGGCTCTATTACTTAAATAGAAATGTACATAGACTTTATCTATGTACATTTAATCCACACTATTTAATCATTATTAAACAGAGATGGATATCCTATAGGTAATTATCAGTTCAGCTTGTGGTGCTGGTGCATGTTGTCTTACATTGGTTTCCCTGGTGCATCAGAGGGATCACTGCAAAAGGGCTCTTGGAAGGTGGCCTCCGACATCTCCAGGTCCAGCAGAGTGCTGAGGATCTCGTCACGGCTCGGAGGGGACATGAGGGGCTTGAGAATGTGGCCTCCACCTCCGGCCCCTCGCAGCAGCTGGCTTGCCTTCACCTGGGATAGTGAGCTGATGGAGCATGGAGAGCTACTGGGTGTGGTGGATGTCAGTCCATCAATGCCATCCAGAGGCTCCACTGTTGGGGAGCCCTCATGGTCAACAAATGATGCAGAGCTTAAAGGCAAAGGCAGGACAGGGTCGAAGACAGAAAAGAGCAGCTCTTTTCTCTCACAATGAAAGTCTTGAAAGGGGCTCAGTGTATGGGCTTTACCGAGGGAGAAGTCCCACTCTCTGCTCTTGATTTTCTCAGTTTCAGGGAATGTAATGTGATTCAATACAGTCTCCCCATTCTCAGCTCTATCAAAGAGGTCAGGGCTTGTTTTGTCGCAGTCAGAGCCTCTTGGTAGTTCTTCCCCAGAACCAAATAGTTTATCAAGTTTCTTCTCGAAGCACAGTGCCTGAGCAGATGCCGCTTCCTGGCTGACATCACTTAGGAACTTAACTGGCAGATTTTTATCAGTCAGCACAAACTGACTGCCACTATATGGACTGGAAAACTCTGTCTGATCAATGGCATTTATATCAAAGGTATAGTTGTGTGGGAGCTCTGGTGATAAGCTGTCCTCTATGAAGTTGCAGCTGTCCAGGTCGGGGTCTGACAGAAAGATGGGGCAGTCATCTGACATGCTGTCCTCTTGCTTCACTGGCAGATTTGGTTGAGAGCTACTTGCCTTGCCTTTCCTGATTCTGGGCTTTTTATCCTTCAGAGTGGTAGCTTTTGGGGCCCTGGGTTTCCGAGGAGTGATGGAAGGAGCTCTTCTGGATTTAACTGGTTTTGCTGTGGGATCTAGTAGTTCTGTGGCCTGAGTTATGGTGGTGGAGTGGCTCTCTGTACCAACTACTTGTAGTGGAAGGGCCTGTCCCTGCTGCCTCCTCTGCAGAAGCTGCTTGAGGACAGCCAAGCCAGAGGGGGTCTCAGAGAGAGTGGGGATCTCCCCATTCTTAGGGCCGGAGGGTGGGGAGGATGCTGCTAGTTGGGTTTCTTTACTGTCTCCCTGTAAGGGTCTACTTGCCAGTGGGGGTAGACGAGTCATGCATTCCTCCTGTGAATCCTCTGCTTTCACCACAGTGGTCTGGCAACCTTGCTGCTTCAGCTGAGCCGGTGCTGAAAAGCTTTGATTAATCTCCATAATGGAGGTCTCACAGTCCTCGACCTTTGGTTCTATCGGCTGGGGTACTGAGTTAGAGTTCATTATGGATGCATTCTGAGAAGTTCCCTGGCTGTTACCTGTGCTCACTGGCTGCTGAAATGGAGGGATCTCCTGAGAGGAACTCTCAGAAGGAAGCAGTTCATCCTCTGGGAAAAGGAACTGGGAGCTGTCTTTACTTGAGTCATGGCTTTGAGGTTCCTCTGCCTTTTTTTTGCAAGACTTTCTAGGTCTTGTGGTGGTTGCAGAACTGCTGACAGTATTTTCAGCTTTATTCTTCTGGCTTGGCGTGGCACCACCACTCTGTCTTGATTTGTCTTTTTTGGGTTCCTCCTCTTCCTCTGGTGGCTTAGTAACAGACTTGCTTACTTTCTTTTTAGTGTCTGTGGATTTCTTAGATTTGGCAGTTTGAGACTTATTTTGTGCTCCTTTGGTCAAAGACTCTGTACGTGGCTTGTCAAAAATGGAACTAAGACATGGGTCACTGAGTGGGTTTATCATCTGTTCTGAACTACTTCTGTCCATAAGGGGGTCACTTGGTGACCAGCAACGAGGGGGTGTTGAGTCTGTAGGGCTTGGGGATCTATCAGAGAGGTAACCCAACTCTACCATGACATCAGTGTAGTCAAAGCCTTGGTCATCTACTAGCTCACAGTAACATGGCCGAGGGGGCGGCAGAGAGGGCAGAACTGGGCCTCTGTGACAGCCTTTACTCCGCCTGACACTTTCACGTTGTTTGACCCGAGGTTTGGATGAGGTGCCAACTGTTTTCTTATTTGTGGAATTGACCTTTGCCTTTCTTTTGGGGTGCTTTTTGACCTTTGGCTCAGTGATAGGAAATTTGACAGCAGTGGATTCTGGTACCTTGGGCCAGAAGTCCTTAAGAGGGGCCAGTTTACCGTACCGCTCTAGCTTGTCTGGTGTCAGCAACACCTTCTGCTCCCCTGCATTCACTTTGGACATCTTTACCAGCATGTTTTTCTGTCCTTTGAATCTGTTGATGATAATGTACTTGATGATAATAGGAGGTTCCTTCTTGCGCCGCTTCTGGTATTTTGCTTCTTGCCCACTGGTGACATTCGTGTCCTTGAGTCGTTCTTTCACAGAGGCTGGGTTTTTGGAACGAGTGGCGCCTGAGTGTTCTCCATCTTCACTGTCGTAGATCATCTTCCGTTTGGCCCTCAGGGTGTATTTACTACCGGGCAGCGCTGAAGGATTTGTACAGGTGACTTTAGCTGATAAATCTTTGACTGGGCTTAACCTGTCCTCTGCTGAGTCTTTAGCTACTTCAGGAAAACTGGAAACAGGTGTGGCAGGGGTCTCTGAAAGAGGTTCTGTCTGTTCATTTACTGACCTCTCCCCACTCTCTGGCTCTGCTTTTTCAATTGGCTCTCCCCTTATGATTGGCTTTTCCTCTTTGACTGGCCCATTTTTAATGAGCTCAGAATCCTTTACTAGCTTGTCCTCCAAAACGGCCATCTCTGTGTCTGCAGTTGCTGGATAAGCAGGTGTGATTGAGGTGAGGTCAGCACTAACCTGGCTGTCAGAGGTAGAGCTTTCAATTGTGTTTAATTTGTTCCTCTGTCCTACCATTCCTAACCTTTTTTTATTTACTTTAAGCCTAGTTCTGCGAGGCTGGGCCTGTTCTAGCTCACAGCAGGAATCATTCAGTTTTTTGCTCCCAGCTTTCTTCCTGCTGAGGCAGTTGGAGAGGATGACGCTGGGAAAGAACTTGTAATGTGCTTCCTGCTGGGCCACTATGGTCCTTTCAGTTTTATTTTCCTGATAGTCCTCGTACCTGATTTTGAGTTCACCAACATCTCCTTCCTCACTCTCCTGACCCATTTCTTCCTCCTGAGGATCAAGAAACCCGTCTTCCTCCATGGGTGACGGGGATGAGGAGATGTTCCTCAGGATGGGGCTTTTACTGTCCTTCTGGCTCAGTTCCAGCTCTGTTTTAGCAGAGCAGTTTCTCAGCTCTGAGTAACACAGAGAGAAGGTCCTGTGGTTCTGTAGAATGGACAGACAGTTTGTCTCTACATTCTTAATGCTGCCATACTTATTCCTGTTTTTGGCAACCTTTCCGTTACCAAATGGAAAACTTTCTAGATCTGTCTTATCCAAAGCTATGGAGGTTTTCTTGTCATAGGTGTACAGGGATCGTATATCTTCTTTGTCAACGCAGATAGGCGATACCTCAGGATGATTGGCTATCTTGCACGGGATGGGGTGTTTGACTGGTGGTATATAGGGGATTTCTTTATTAACCTTGAACCCTGTTGAACATTCACTACTGCTGTCCTGGCTGCTTTTTGATTGAAAGTGCTTGTCAAGTGGTTGCTCTGTGTCCAGCACATGACCTGGTCTGTGCTCAGGGTGCTTGCACTCCAGAAGAATCTTAGCAGAGGATGGTGGCTCCAGGTGAACTGTTTCCCGGGGGAAGGCATTCCTTTTTCCAAGCATCTTTTCTGTAACTATGAGAGAGGACTGGGTCCTGGAGCCACTATCTGTTAAGGATGAATCTATTGATACAATAAAGAAGAAGAAGAAGAATTTCTCTAAAATCAATCAATCAATAAATCAATCATTCAATCAATCAATCAGAATCCCGGGAAGTTAAAATCCTTTGTGAATTCAGCTCTGATAGGAACTGGCTACAGTTGTACATCAACTATCCATCTATCCTCTGCACTGTTTATCCTGTCTCACAGGGTCATGGGGGTAACTACTCAGACAAAACTTTTGGTATGACAGTTCCAACAGTCTATTCCAAGATGGATATTTCAGATTCTTGTCCTTTATTTCCCAACTGAAATATAGGGAGGCAGCTTGTCTTATGTTTTCATTAATATGATGAACACACTGTAGGTGGGTGACAAATTTAAGAAAAAACCTAAATCAGTATGTATAAAAACATAATGAATGGAGATGCTTCCACACAGGTGCACTGAACAGCAAGCAACATTTTACATGGAATGGTCCTGGCTGCTTTTTGGCCATGACAGCATTAAAAGAAAAATCTTTTATCAGCTTAAATTAAACTTAACCATAACAATGAGGACAATTCAAGGGTGTGCTCCTACTCTGACACCAGGAGCTCCGGCAGCAACAGACAATTTCATTAAAACAAAACCCAAAGCTGTAATAAAAAAAACTACAGCAAAAGGCATACACACCCCAAAAAAATCAAGTCCAATCATGACATCGGCTGAGAAGTGTAGTCAGCTCTTCACTTCCACCATTTACCTTCACAGCTACTGCAAATTTCACTAAGAGTTAAATAATAACTTGAAATCCAGGGAATCAATTACAGTTCCAGACTCCTGCATTGTATTAATTTATATGTTAAGTCACTCAGATTTGAGTGTCAACCAAATTGCAACTGCTGTCAGATCTGTACTCAGACATCTGTGATGGAACACAAATCAGTAGTGGATGTAAGATAAGCATCACAGCAAGCTGACATTTAAGTTCTATCTCTGCACGAGATGACTCACCGCTGCTCTCGTCTGCAGCCCCGTCAAGCTGTGGGATGGACAGGTTGGCAAACAGAGAGTTATTCCCACTCCACTCCATGTCTTCGTCTGAGGACTCCTGCTGCTCGTCACTGAAACCGTCCTCTGGCTCCTTCACAACATGCCTGTACACACAAGCATGACAGAAACACTGATTAAACAATGCATAGACACGGCTCACAGTGAACGACCTTCATCTGACTGCTTAGCGTCTGCTGGCTCAAGTTCATTTTTTAAGAGACAGAGACAAACTTTTTTCAAAATGATCTTGGAATTGGACAAGACTGATGACAATAATCAGGCTGAAAAATCAGGTGAGCTTTTATTTGACATGAAGGTTTTAGAGGGGTCATGGTGACTAGTTCCTTCCCTGTACAATCAACAATCTGGCAGTTTTTCATGTGTTGTGGTTGACTGTAGTCTTCAGGATGTGCTCTGATAAAAAATCTAAACCGTAACCAGACTGAGGGATCCCAATTTATAATCAGTCTGTATGGTATGACCATAGATGTTGTAGATTTTGTGTTGAACTGATATTCAAAACAAGTAGCATGAGCAACACATACTGATGTAAAACCAACCCTTTGCCAAAATTAGATATAAGATTGGGAAAACCATTACTAAATTAAAATCTTTCTGAACAAATAACTAGGCAATATTACAAATCTGAATACTAATGATTGAAAAGTGCTGTAAAATGTTTCTTGAATTATGGTGGCAACTTTTATCACTGTATATCATTCCAACTGTAATGTTTTATATTTGCAAGCGTGGCAAACTGAGAAGTTTCCAAGCAGTACTGCAAAAGGGTAGAAAGAGTAATCTCTAATAGATGAAAAAATAACAAATTGTTTTATGAAACAATTTTTCCATAGATTTTTGACTCACACCTGACAGAGGCAAACTTGCCTTGGTAAGGATGAGCTCTCAGGCTGCTCACTGTCCCAACGCTGCGACATTATCATGCTGAGTTCGCCCTCTTCCTTGTCCAACTCTGGCTCTGCCTCCTCCTCATCACTGTTGCAGTGGTAGCTCCTGGCACCAGGAAGTGAGTGTGACTGGGAATTCTGCCTAACAGGGGTCCTGCAGAAACCATCGTTCTCCAGGCCTGCCAGCAGATCAATGATGGCGTGGTCTTGGCTGCTGTCTGCATGGACAACAAAAACAAAATCATTCAAATACATTACATCAATTAGCTGCAAGAAGCTACTTCAAATGTGGACACAATTGAAATCAAATATATAAATAGGTCAGCCGCAGGCGTTGCTTGGTGCTCTTCATCTGAAGGCTTTAGGTGTGTCACCACATCTTACCAAGACAAGTCACACATTGATATTTCAGGATAAGTTGAGCTATTCAGAGAGGCTAACAATTTTGAGTTGATACATTTCTAAATCTAATCTAAATCTAATAAAAAATCTAATTTCTACTAACACTGGTTATAACAATATTTTATGGTTCAATATCATTTCAAAACTATGATCATTCCTTTCTGCAACCTTTTTGCTGTGGGCAGTTTTTCCCTGTTTGTTTAGCTGCAGGTACAAAGTAGTTAGTTTATAAGCAAATCCATTTAAATGCCATTTAGTATAAACGATGATTAGAGTACTAGAGGCTACAATCCACTGTTGTTGATGGCTCTTAATAACTAATGTTCATCTGGGTCACAATGCATTTACCTCATAAAGAAGATCTCCCCACAAACCCAGAGAGAGGCAACACCTAGCCATTTAATGATTAATGTAGTATATCATTTAACATGTAGATTGTTTTTGAGTAAATGTAGAATTATAGCAATAATTCATGCGATTGTCATTTGAAGTGAAAACTAAAGAAAGAAAAATCTTAAAAGCTCTTCATGCAACCAAAATGAAGTCAAGCAACAACATTCAAGCAGGAATAAAACAAACAAATGAAAAGAAAAGCTGAAGCTGTGTGTGGACCTCAGAGGCTATCATACCTAACAGAGACGAGTGGTTGGATGTCTGCGAGAGCGGGAGGAAGGTCTGACTGTTCTCCAGGAGACTCAAGATGGCCTCCTCATCAACCACGGCCTCCTCTGGGATTTTACCACTGCTTCTGGAGTCTGGGACAGAGGAGAACTTGATTGAGAAAAAGAGGTTTGGTTTGTCAACACTCAAATGGACAGAGCAGTGACTCTGTGGTTCAGCATGAGGTTGATGTGTGTGTGCCACTCTGTGCTCCTGTAAGAGACTTGGCAGAGAGAATGCCTGGAGATTAGGCTAATGCTAATCATACAGTGTCACACTCTGAACGCCCGACACAGTGGGAGTGATAGGAAAAAGCAAAACAAATGTCACTGACACCGCTTACCTTTCCTGCCAACCACACAGCAGTGTGTGAGTACCAACATTCAGAGGTTGGAAACAAATGCACCTTAGTGAGAGTTCAACTATCATTGACAATAACTGTGTTACTATGAAATATTATGTGGGGGGAAAACTAGGAAATGTGAATAGTAAAGTTGAGAATAAATGATATAATGCAAAACCTACTGCAAAAGAAGAAATGTTTCTTGATATACAATACTATCCAATGGAGTTAACTGAAGAGTGAACAATAAAGCTGCATTCATTCTTGTACATAAGGATTTCACGAGGATGTTTTTAATAACAAATATCTGAAATAACTTTCAATAAGTGTACTCTGGAGAACAATTCACTTTGCTTAGACTTCCTCTTATTGTTGGAAAACTCTGGACTGCATAGGTTTCATGTATCCCCAGTGGTAGCATTTCCTCACCTGGCTGTGAGTCCCTGTGCACCTCCACAGCATTAGCGGGGGTACATGGCAGTCCCTCGGGGGTCAGGGGGTCAGAATGGAGAGTAAGTTCACTGAGATAATCTTCTTGGTCCTCCCCATCACCAGCAGATGAGTCTTGTGTCCTGAGCAGGGACAGACAGAAATGAAACCCTTCCAGCCTGATGATCACTGCTGCTGTAATCACACATCTTGAAATGCTTCCTTTCCATATGAGGAGCCTTAAAGAGGTCCCAAGGCTCAAGGATTCTCGGAAGAACAAGATTACTATTGCAACACAGAAACACAAACGTTGAGTAACTGATAAAAAGATCACATCTGATCATGGTAATTAATCACTGACGGCCACTTTCAGATATTGCTTGTGAACAGTGACACGTGTGGTCTTCAAGTGCAGTCAGTATCTTAATTGCAAACGTAGAATTGACCAAAAGAACATGATTGATAGGTATCATGTTGATAGATTGACTTTAAATAAAGTTGTTTAAAAAATGCTGATGTTTGTTTCTGTTGTTTCTCTAGCTTTCACCGGGATGATCAGCAGAATATTATAAATAAGATGCGTTAGCATGTCCAGTTGTCAGTCTGTGTTGTGTGTCTGTTTGTTGAGGCTTACTGGACTCCATGTGCATGTTTTCTGAATGGAGTAGTATCTCATACAGTAGTATCACAGAGCTAAAGGGTTTAAAAATGCTTTCTGCACATAGATTGTTATACAAAGCTTTTAGCCTTTAAGCATCAATAAATACAATACTATCATGCATTACAGTGCATTTAAAAGGGAATGATGTACTAATTCTTGCATTTTAAATGAATATATGCATCAGTAGTGCTGTCAGCTTGGCTGTTACCTGAATCACAAAGCAGAAGACCTTCTGGTATCTGCCCTCATGCAGTCATGTTTTATTAGCATCTCTCTACAGTGGGTCTTAATCAGGGGAAGTGCTCTGTTTACTCTGTGTGTACGTGTACACAGAGGTGGTACATCAGTGTGTGGTGGCTGTGTGTGTGAGTGGCTACACGTGTGGAGAATCTCTTGTCTTCTAAGAGTGTGTGTGTGTGTGTGTGTGTGTGTGTGTGTGTGTGTGTGTGAGAGAGAGAGACAGCATATGGGAGTGTGTGCAGCTAAGTGGTGTGTGTCTGTGTGCTGGAGAGGGAATATGAATGGAAAATGGGCAGGCAGCCAACTTGGGCTTTGTATCCCTCCAGATCGCTCTCAGCTACAGGCTGCCTATCACGCTCCCTTACCCATGTTGCCCTACTGCATCGCCTAGCAACTCACCACTTAGTGACTCTGAAATATTGAAATGTAGACCAGGAAGGCGGCCGCCACTCGCAAGTGGAACAAATTTCACAGGAACGGTCATAAAAAAGAAAAAATGAGTTCCACTTTAGGCACTGCTGCTGAACTGCTCCAAACCCTTGAAGAAGGTTTTTTAGATCCGACTTATCAGCACAGACTTGAATATTTGAGCCTTGAGCAAACGTGGTTGCAGGTTTAAATCCCATGACTAGGAAAAAACTGAATATGAAAATGCCCTCAAGTAACCGATTCCCCTTGTTCCAACAGTGACTGTAAGCATGCATGGTCAACTTTCACAGAATGATTTTTGCATTGTGCATTGTATGATATCTGAGTGCAGCAGCAAACCAAAGAAATAAAGTTCAGACTCGTGGAATAATACCAGAAAGACATTGTTAGACAACAGGCCAAAAAAGCAACAAACTTATCAAACTATACAACATTTACAGAGAAGGTGCAGCCACAATGCCGCTCTCATTAAATGATGAATGAGCTAAAGGTTTCTCACTCTAAATGATAAATCCAGTCCAAGCTGTTGAATGATGAATGATTTTCAGGGGTGATGAATGATGAAAACATGGCTGGATATATGAAATCAATGTTTTTAATCAGCTGGCATGTTGCTGTTATTCCAGTGTCCGAGGTTTGGATGACAGCAAGAGAGATTTTACTGCAGTCTCATTGTCATTCAGAGACTTTGTTCTGCCGGGCCGTATGAGAAAAGAGCTCCAGAGAGTCAGTGTGCACGTGCCACTGTCTGGCTGTCTCTTAATTAGTCTGCTAGCTAACGACTTTAGAGGCGACGAGGGAGGGAGTCTGGCAGGCGTCAGGAGATTACTGTGCCGATTAACACATTTCACTACCAAGCCACGCCCCCCTCGCTGCCTTTACTAGCTCTACTTGGCTGTGAGGGCTTGAATGATGAAAGACTGAGGGAGGAGAAATACAAGGAGGGCAAAAAGAGAGAGCTCTCTGCTGTATATAGCTGCACTGAGGTAACAGGAGCTCTGTGATCCCCCTCTCAATCCATTTAACAAATACCTTAATGTTTACAGGTCGTAGTGTTGATGAATATTCTGATAAATGAAATGCTTAAACATGACTCTCTTGAGGGATTCCTATAGTTTAAGTCCCCATTTGTCCCTTTTAGCCTTGTGCCATTAGGCTACTGAGGACAACACAGTGATGGAAATGTATTATCATAAAAAGATTACGGCCATAGTTAGTGAATTGGCTATAAAATACTGACTAGCACAATGAACACAGGTACATTTTATAGTCTAGAGCAGTGGTTCTCAACCTGTGGCCCCTCAGTGGGTCACAACAAAGACTTCAGTGGGACACAAGATGATAATGAACAGATAACTACACAGGAAACGTGTTTGCTTGAAGTACAGGCCACTCAATACTGCATTTGTGAACTCTCGTGGTGTTGCTTATCGATTGACTGATGTATGTATGAGAGTGTGTGTGTGTGTGTGTGTGTGTGTGTGTGTGTGTGTGTGTGTGTGTGTGTGTGTGTGTGCGTGTGCGTGTGCACAGGAAAACCACTGCTCTAAAAGGAACTTGATTCAACAAGGTGCTGGAAGCATTCCTCAGAGAGTTTGGTCCATATTGACATGATGGCATCACACAGTTGGCGCAGATTTGTCGGCTGCACATCCATGATGCGAATCTCCCGTTCCA
>JAVQJZ010042402.1:0-11830 GCA_036025355.1 Leiopotherapon unicolor | reverse complement strand
ACAATTGCTAGATAATTCAAATTCTGACCAGTACAATGATGCTGCTTTACATGAACTACCTGAGTTGCAGGACCTTTTGAAAAAAAAAAAAAAGAAACAAAGGCCTGCGTTTAATGAGGCCTTAAGAAAATAGGTATTATTTGGACAACAACACACTGCTTTTAAGCTCAAATGATTATATATCACATATGATAGGAAGGCAACGAAACATTTAAGGCCAAAGACTCAGCAGACTGTGTTTCTGTGTTTGTCACAGCGTTACCTGTTAGTCATGCTCATGCACCAGAAGCAGCAGCAAGAAGAGGGAAGAAGTACAAAGAAAGGTGGTAGGCAGTCCCAGCGCCCCAGGGTGTGTGTGTGTGTGTGTGTGTGTGTGTGTGTGTGTGTGTGTGTGTGTGTGTGTGCGTGCGTGTGCGCGTGCTTAGCAGGTGCACATGCGTGTTACTGGCACTCACCTTTGTAGACGTTGAGTGTGATGGTGCGGACTGCGATGCGGACCATGCTTTCAGGGTGGTTGAAAAACTTAATGGCCTCGGTGTACAGGGCAAAGTCATTAGTGTGCTGTGTGTGGGAGACAGAGAGGGGGCGCCGGTGAGCAAGGCACAGCATTGCATCTCCGCGCTCAGGCCACAGACGACCACAGAGAGAGAAAGCAGCCAGTGGAGACAAGAAATTCTGGGCTTTTTGATAAGAAAGGACTGAATGGAAGTAGCATCTCTATCAACTAAGAAAACGAGCTACAAATACTTCAGAGTATGATAGTTCATAAAGAGAAATACAGGCAAATACAAAAAAGTCACAACTTATTTCAAGGAGTTTATGTGAAACTGTATGATACTAAAAAAGATTTTTCCATCTTCTGTAAACAACTGGCCCGCAAGTAACCTTATGGACCAACCCAAATCCTACAGAATTCATGATAAATGTTTTCTGACTCCTGAAATCAAGTCGATACGGACGCCATACTGTTTCGATAAAAGAGCCTGATTGACTAAAGTTGAACTTCGTATCAAAAGTTCAGGATGAAAAGACAGAATACTTTCAAAGTTTTTGATTTGGGCCTTTCAGCCCATCCTGACATCAAAAAAGAAAAAAAAAAGAAACTAACACTAACAAACTGACTGATCGAATAAAGAGACTTTCACTCACTCTGCTATAAACACGGCAGCAAGTTGTACTTTGCACACCTACGCATGTGATGCGGCTCTGCATCTTAACAGATGTCTCTCTCTCTGTGCCAGTGGCCAGTCCTCTACCCAAACATTCCTCAGTCCCTGCGACCTCCAGCCAATCACAGTTGAGGGTCAGAGAGCAAGCAGTCACCCAGAGGTCACAGCAAATGAAGAAGCCTGACACCAAAGCCAAACCATGAGCAGATCCTCTGGTCCTAAATTTAAACTTGTGTGGCTCCGAAAGGGCCAAATTAATCATCTATCCTATGGCGCCCTCTGGAGGAAGCTGACCTACAAATCAATAAATTATAAATGAATGAAAATAAAGTGAGAAATGAATTATAAATATGCCTCTTATATATAGTGAAAAGGTTACCATTAAGTTCTTTTTCATTCCAAATATGATTTGCCGACTATTTAAAACTGACCAGAAATGAGAATCTGTCTTCCTTTGCATTAAAAAAGTTTTACTTTTATAGTTGGTTTATAAATCAAGTGCAATAAAACAAAACTACAGGTTATACAGGTGATACTTTCACTCTCAGATCTACACACTGGGTCTGGTTTTGGCTTCAGGGGTAAAGCTACCATCAACAGTACACCAATAACTTTCCCCAGCACACGCAGGCCAAGGGAAGGACTACAGATACTGCTGAAACAATGAAGGGTAACATCATCAACAGATTATTCAGGTGGCCGGTGTTGTTCGGTTTTACCATCCATTTCCACACACTCACTTTTTCTCTCTCACACAGAATGATCCCTGGATGACAGTATTTTAGGATTATTTTAAATAGGGAATAACTGTTTTAAACCTTAATTTATTTGAAAAATAAGATGTCGTCAACACTTGAGTTGTTCTTTAGCATTTCCATAATACATTAAACATATACTCAGTGAAAGTAACAGACTTGTGCGTTTGTGTCAGATGAAGATGACTTGTGAACAAGATAGGCTTAATCGACACATCTACACAGGAAGCTGATGTTTTGACAGGGGAAGTGTGCTGCTGAAGACTGCTGGATAAATCTGCCTGATGAGTGGAAAGAACGGTCGACTTGCACAAAAAGGCAAAAAAAAATTAGCAATTGGGTTTTTATCAATAATCATGAACACATAGAGAATGCATAAATAAAATATCACCAGGACTAAACTTGCTAAATGTAAGCAACAAGCTTTTTTTTTAATCGTTCGGGTTGTTTTACTAATCTGTTTCATCAATCGCTCCCTTCGTTCTCAGACACTCTCACTCGCCTCTTCCTTCCTCTTTCTGTCGGAGAAAGAGAAAAATAAAGATGTTGACAGGAAGATCCCCCACCCCCCCCAATCCGTTGATGGCCTCACCTCATTGTAGAAGAAGTGCACGGTGTGGTTGTTGAGTTTCAGTGAGAGCGTCTTGAGGAAGGAGATATAGTAGGCCATGATCTCCTCGTCCGAGAAGTCGAACTTGTGGACTATGATGGAGTTCACGTGGTTGTTTGACAAGAGGTAATCTGAGAAGAGAAGAGAAGAGAAGAGAAGAGAAGAGAAGAGAAGAGAAGAGAAGAGAAGAGAAGGGTTTTTTCACACAGAACGTTTTAAGAGGATGGCTTTTTGTGAAATGCTGACGATCGTGCTTTTTGCTATTGAGAAGCCTGTTTTCTTGTAGAGGAGCACACTGAATGCCTAAAGCTGAGAGTGGTTAGCTTCACTGCACTACTTTCAATTTTGCTTCACTATCATCAGATCAGCGGTGAGGCTGGATGACTACAATGACTGTTGTGTGCAGTCAACAGCCTCTACAAATTAACAAAACCTGAGTTACTTTATATAAGATATCAGCCCACTGTATAAATGACAGTACATCATCTGCTGAGTCTTTGGTTGCCTAGCAACAGCAGCAGACTGGTATGTATTGTATAATTCAGCAAAGAAAGGAAGTGCAACATGCTCTGCATTATTTAGCCAAGAAAAAATAAGTACAAACTGTACAACTAAAACATTTTTCAGTACCACAAAGAAAGAAATTAAAAACCACCACTGTTTGCAGCAAAAGATTGCACGATAGAGTAGCATGTTTAAAGAAAACACCTAAAACCAGCCCCAAAACACATGAATGAGTCTCCAAACATAATAGTAAAGCATTTGAAGAAACACATTCTTTGCTGCAGGGCTATTTTATTGAAATGCATTACATCATATCTGTGTTGTATTTCTTCCAACAGGTCTTGATTAAAATACTTACACAGGGAGGTCTCGTGGCTGATGTTCTCAAACAGTATGTTGAGGGTCTGGAGAAGCTGGACGCACACGTAGCGCCCCGACTTCTGACGCAAGATGTTCAAGAAGAAGGCAAACATGTTCTTCTCCAGGAAGAAGCTGAACACATGCAGAAGCGTACACAAAAACACCCACAGGATTCAGTTCATGTTGTTTTAAAACACAATTATCAAAAAGGAAAATGTTTCTCTTTTGCAGCATCCTGGCAGACTTCTGGTTCAGATGTATATTATAAACCTCTCTGATTCGATTCTAGCAACAGGTGACCTTTATTACATTTACACCTCCGTCTCTCTATGTATGTTTCTCATCTATGTCTATGCTCTCACAGTGTAATAAAAGCCAGGTAGGAAAAACTCATTTTTAAAAATGACATCACAGCTGTGCTGCATTATGTAGATCTCTTATGTTCACATACTGCTCATTCCACCCTAAAAAAACCTTGCAGTTAAACTGTTCAAGTTCATAGAATCAGATCTTAAGAAAATTAATAGGGTTGTGTTTTTCAATTATCATAACCTCGCAATAAGACTGCTGCTCTGTTCAATTGTTACTAACCTGCAAACAGGCACTTCCAGTGACTAAAAAACAACAGCTGAACAACTACCAACCTAAAGAATTACAAGTGACCATTTGAATATGTTTATTCTATGGGCTTCCTGACAGCACCAAGTACACTTTCAACATCCTCTGTGGCTTTTCTGCTCTTCAAAGTAATTTCCTGTCTCAGATATTAAAGCTAAAGGTGGCGAAGTGGATAGACTAAAGTGATGACATGCAGTATTAATTGCAGAGCGACTTCTGATTAACAACAAAACACATCACAATTGTTTTATGACTCACCGAAAACAACTGAAATGTTTCAGCAATTCGGAATGAAAAGACTTCAAACTGCACTTTAACCACATAAAACTGACGCAGGCCAGTGGTAGTCTGTTACTGTTCAACAATCCAACTGCTCAGTGTAACATACATTTTGTTGTAGATTTCTGCAGAAGGCTGACTAAGTACAAACATGTAGTTAACCTGATTTATCATTTCCTGGCATTACAATTACTTTTTTGTACAATTGTGAATTTCCCACATAATTTTTAAGCATTCTTGAATTAAAGTGTTTAAAACTACTTGGTGCACATACAGTACACATATAGAGTTTGAAAAGATCCACAGTCAGAAAGAAGAGCAGCACGGTGGCTCAGCTGTTAACAATGTTTCTATATTAGAAAGTATGATTATCTATCTATGTTACTCATATTTTTTTTCCAAGTTGAAATATCTCCAGATCATGTGATCATACAAGAAATGTAAAAAAAATCACTTAGGAGCAATCTCCAATGATTGACATCAAGGTTGTCTTTGAAAATCAAGGACTCATTACACCACAAACCTGCATCTGTTCAAACGCCTGATTGTGAGGTTATAAAAGGGGGTTCGCAATTTGCCTGCCTGTTTAAACAGAGCTTTAAAGTCAAAGCTGTCACCTTGAGTCAGACGCAGGAGTCCCATCTGCATAGTTTGTAGCTACAGGTGTGGGAGGGACGAGGCACAAAGATGTCGACTGCTACTTACTCAAACACAGAGCTGTCATTCTGGTCCCCCCAGATGAGGATCTCTGTGATGGAGCGGATGGTCTCCACCAGAAGGTTTCGGTTGTGGTCTGTCACTGTGGTGTTTTTGGTCAGGACATGGTACATATATCTGAAGCAGAGATGTGCATGTAAGCGGGAAACGTGCAGAAGAAAGTGGTGAATGCACAGCTCAGTTTTGAGATTTGTGCAAGATCATCCCTACACTTGACAGAAAAAAAGACAGACTGCAGTGACCTATTGGAAAATCTGTAAGCTGATGCACAGGTTTGAATAACGACATAGACATATAATGTACAGGTAGTGACTTCCAGCATAGCTCAGCCAAATTTCAATATTAGCTGCTGTTTAGTCAGTCAGAAAAGCAGAAGACCTGTGCAAACCATTTGAGTCTTAATGCGTCAGCTTATATGAACAAGTAATCGCCGATGTTAGTCAGTAATTCCCAAACCATTACAAAAGTGCAGCGTCAATTCTGTTTAGGTTGTGGATTTTCTATGAAGCTAACAATTACTACCTAGTTCACGCCTGTCTCTCTTACCACGACTCGACAATGCAACTTTTTATTATTTTACTATCGGATTTGGACGTGTGAACAGCTACAGGTAGTTGGCTGCTTGTTGTTTTAGCTGTTAAAGCCAAGCTAATGACAACGCTGACAGCCAATTTATCATCGGAGGCTAGCGTTAGCATATGCGCTGCTAGCTACTCACTTCAAATGGTCCAAGGAGTGGATGTTTTTCGTTTTCCCCTGTCCTCCGACCCAGCTCCGTGACCGGCCGAACATGGTTGCGCTTTGAAGGGAGACGTTTAGTCAGGCGCGTTGTTTCGCTGCGGTTAGCGTCCGCACCTCTCCATTACACCCACTTTCCTGTGCGGCTAGCTACTTAGCAAACAGAAGGTGATAGGCGGCGATGGTAGCGCCGAGGGGTCGTTACGTAACAGCTCTAAGGGGGGGTGGTAGTCTGGGAGTTGTTGTTCTTTTACTCGATACGCCCTGTAAGAGCAAGTACGGAAGAACTACTTTGCTTGCTTCCTGTGTGAGCGGTGACGACTAAAGAGCGCGACACGTTCCTATTAAACGGATTGACGCCCCAAGGACCAATCAGAGCAGAGTCTGAGATGCGGCGGACCAATCAACGGCCGAGGCTTCGGGTGTCGCTCTGTAGTCAGTTTGTCTGTTTTGATGCAGTTGGCGAAAATGTCAGTAGGGACGTTCATCCGGAGAAACATCGCCAAGAGCGGAGCCCCGTGAGTGCTTTGTACTTCCCTCGGTACGGGCGTGTACACAACAACTCCCACACACTTTGTTTTGTACAAATGTCCGCGTTTGCTTCCACCATGCTACTGTTTTTAGCCTTAGCCAGCTGGCGCGGCGTGAAACCCGCAAACCCAAAGACCCAATGTCAAGAATGCGTCGAGCGAGCTGGCGTGATATTTTGATACCGTCTGCAGGTTATTATTAGCCATCTGCTTTACGCCCTCGAGTCTACCTGTGTTGCTGTCAATTTCCTCTGATCCAAACGTATAAAAAAGCTCTAAAAAGCCGCTTCTGTCACTTTGCAGGTCGGGACCAGCCGAAATGGACGCCCCAGCTTCGGCACCCCAAGGAGGCTTCTAGCGGCGACACCAGCCCCTCCAGTCCGCCACATCCTGGCCCCGCACCGTGGCTCTCTTTCTTTTCTATGACACACCCAATTTATGCCCAGCGAGATTCGGTTGAATCGCTGTTGGACGAGCTCCCATATATGTTTTATCTGGGCCTGTTCTTTGTGAACGTCCTGATCCTCTACTATGCTTTTCTGATGGAGTACATCGTCCTGAATGTGGGGATAGTGTTTCTGCCCGAGGACATGGACCAGGCGCTGGTGGACCTCGGGGTGCTGTCCGACCCGGCCTCTGTCCCCTATGATACGGACACGGAGCTGGATGTGTTTGAGGGGTATCTGGAGTGACAGGGCGGCCCCGCAGGACGGAGAAAGGGGACTGACGCGGTTGTTGGTGATGTCCGAGGCAGACTGGGCCACCGTGAACGCTCCCTGCTCAGTGATGTCGGGGCAAGACGCCTCAGAGCTGATGCTGTTGCTGCCTTTTTCTAACACAGACACATCAGTGAAAAAGTAAGAGACAGCACACGTGGCATTATGTGTTTTGAGACAGTTTTTTTCCCTCCTGCTACAGGTACAAAGAATAAAACACAATCTAATCACCTTAGTGGTTGCCTCACAGTGCCAGAGTCAGAAAAAAACACTTGAAACAAATTATTTTAATCCGTGAAGCTCACGATTTTTTTATGTAATGTTAAAAGATGAGTTAATACTATACAAACTACTTAGAAGATGATCTGTTTTAACATTTGCCTGCCATGTCTCTAGGTTGTCTCGACTGAAAAGGAGGTAGCCTGAGGGAGAGCTTCAGCACGGCTGGCCACATGATCAGCGACTGTCCTGTGGGAAAAGCACTCTGCACTGGATCAGCTGTCAGTCAGTCTGTTGCCACTCGAAAAAACCCAAAACAAAATCTAAAATATTGACTCCAGTCGGATGCTGTGGGGTTGGCACCGGCATCTGTGTCCCTCTCTGTGGACGCAATGACAGATAAAAAGGAAACACAATGTGCTGCCAGTGGAGGAAGACAGTTGTTCTCTGCAGATGAAAAATTAATGTTGGAAGAGGATCCAGGTCCTCAGCCAGTTCAGATACACATCAAATCAAACGGCCACCAAGGCTGTGTGAGATCTGGTAGCTGACTGCTGAAGGAAGTGAACTGAATCCTGCCACTTCAGTCAGTGTGTTGAGCTGACAATGTGCAGGAAAACAGTGCCCACTGCTGGTCTGTTTCATAAAACTCATGGAATATAACACGTTCCAACTATTTGTCCCTTCAAGTTTTCAGAGTATTGAATGCATTGCTGCTTTGCAGGCTCACTCATCACTGTTTCTTTTGAGGCTACACGTAATATATGTCTGCTTCAGGGATGTGTACTCCCTCTCGGGAGCACTGGTAGAACACAGCACTGACACTGGAATCAGGCTATGAAGCTGTAGGATGTAGGAGATCCCCAGTCTTTCCAAGTTATCATAAAGCAGGAGGACCACATTACACCTGCCACACTCTACTGTAACACAGAAAGTATTTAAGTATTAAGGGAGGGCTATTTCTCTGATAAAGTACGTCTGGTAATATATGTTACATCGGCAATTGGAATTTTATCCACCTTTTAAAGTGAACGATAATAGATTACTCATGCCAGCTTGACAAATGTGTGTCATCAGTATGATTGGTGTCATGGGCTGAAACTTCACATGAAAGAGAACCTCATAAGAACTGCTTCAGATTCTGTACATCAATTTCTTCCACACACGTTTGCTTTTTATGTTACAAATGTGTGTTAAACAGAAAAAAGCTAAATGCATGAAATTTAGTGTTTTGTTTTTTTTTACAAAAACTGTTTAGTAGTCAGAATTCAGTTTTATCGCACTTTCTTCCATTTACTTTGTTATAAATTTAGAATTTAGTGCATAAAATGTTTATTCTCGGCAGCAATAATGAACTGGATTAAATCAATGGGGCAGTTCAATAGCTATACGAGTGACATCGTGTACAGAATCAGGAAATTCTTCTATCCACATGTCATGGGTCGGTTGTGGATGGGTGGAAGAAAACCACCTCGTGTGAGTCTGTAAAGGGGTTGTCACTTGATTTACTGGATATTTGTGAGCCTTGAAACTACTGTACATAGTGGAGATGTGAGCACTTAATAGCCCGGCTAATTAGCTAAACGTTGATTTTGGAAGCAATACAGAGGAAACCAATATTTTCTCTTTTTCTGCAGTGCCGTATACCAGAATAAGCAAGTTGTGCACAATAATCACTGCAGTGTGGCTCTTGTCCACTGAATAAACGAGGATGTACAGATTCAAGAATATTTGCACATGCACGTTTCATACTCTAAACATATTTTAGTCCAGCGTCTCTTTGCCTGACTGTCAGTTTCAATACCTTGCCCGTTCATCTCCTGTGGCCAAATGTAGCCAGATGATTGTCCACAGTCATGTTGTGTAATGATGCTGCAACTCAAGAACAGGGATGTAAGAAATAACTGTGTCCAAACGGTATTGATTGAACGCTAATAACCAAATTCTTTCATCTTTTGGATCAAGGCTGCCTGTAAGCAATATCTTGTGGTGACATTTACACTGTTTTGATCAGATTGTTTATGCCTTTGTGTAGATCTGTGTGTCCTTAACAATTCTATTTTTGGCTGGATGAGAATTCGCCTGAAAACAGCATTTAGATCATATGTGACACTAAAGCCTCAGGATACAAATGTTCATTCAGTATTTTAAACATGTTTGTGTGAAATCTGATTAAAAAACAAAACCAACAATCAGTACCAGGTAAGGGCTTAATGTAGATGAACAGAGAAGTGTCAATAAATGTCAAAGAAAGGAAGTAATAGAACTCCATGCTGGAGGCGGGGCATTAACAGGCTGATATCTTTTTAAAGAGAAAGTCAGAACAATGACTTGGGTCATTAAAAGATTAAGGTTGATCCTTGTATTCTAAAAATTAGTAGCAAGTGAAGCTGTTAGACGGCGAGGATCTTAGTTTTCAACCAAAACTGTTTTAACCACTGGAATTAGTTGCAGGTATAAAACTGTGTGTACCATTTCCCAGGCATGAAACTGCACTGTGCTGGTCAGCTTCTGATCAACTCTGCTCATGGCATCTTTGTTTAGTGGAAACCCACAGCGACTGTGACGGATGAGTCTTTGCTTGGGTTTCTGGACGTCTCCTCGTCATCGGCCTTTACCCCAGCGCTTGTGTCATCCATCCACATCTGCTTCTCTACAGACATACACATGCTATAATAAGCTATGGATCGCAACAGAGTTTTATTTTCCAACGCGTATTTAATAAACTTTGAGCGAATGCCAGCTTTTTGCCTCTTACTTTCACTGTCATTTCACATGTGTTTACTGTTTATTATTTATTTTGCACTGAGCGAACAGGAGCAACAGAGAAGTTTTTTTTCTAGGTGGCAGCATAAACATTTACTTGTCACTTAGAGCTCGTTTGGTGTTACTTTCAATTTTATCCACCAGAGAGCATCAGTGCACCTGACAACAACGGCAGCATGGTGCATATTAATGAAGGAAGTCTACAGTAGTCTACAGAGTCCTCAGGTGCCGGGAATACACAATAAAATATCTGAAATTCATAACTGACACTACATCACGTCCTGGTGTGAGGGACCGTGACCATTTGCTATTTCTGACTGAGGGGAAGGTTAAAAAGGTCATATGTAACACTGATCTGACGCAATCGTGAGGTCTGCTGAGATTGATGAGACTTCATGATTTGACTTCGCCCTTTTAAATGTCAACTAAATATGATTTCATTCCAGTTCTCGTCATTCACTCATTCGAGACTACAAATGCGTGGGTAGGGGCCCAGTCTACCATGTCCAAATGTCACAACTTGTGATGTCTGAGGTCTTCCATGATGTAGTTGTTATTTTTGTTCGGTTTCACTTAAAGGGGGCACCCGGATGATTTGGTGTTCCACTTCCTTATCAAATTACGTTAAATTAAGTATTCTGATTCTGATAATGCAACACAAAAGCTTCCGCATCTTCTTAATGTCTACGTGAAAGCCCCCCCCCCACGCTCAAGATTTTAACACAGGCTTTCTATTAAAAATTGTAGACGTCATAATATTGTTAAAGGTTAGTATGATTTAAAAAAGAGAACAGAAACCTGTTGTAAAGGAAGTGAGAAGAAGCTGTGAATAAACTGACAAACTCAGTAAACCCATGAAATGATCAGAGCAAAGCAAAGAAAAGAGCTTGGCCTACATTTTTTTTATTTACATTAAAGTGCCAGGTGAGCAGGTTAAGAAATCTGTTAAACCAGTGCAACTGACAACACAGTTTGTGTCATACAAGTACATGTTTAATACAGTAGGCCTGTCTTGCAATGAAATAAGGTATGAAAGAATCTATAAATGCCACAGAGCAACATAAAAACTAGCCAATAAAGACCATAGTGCAAATGTGCTTCTTGAAAGTATAGCATTACCATACATGCGTGCAGTACCATTTCCTGGTAGCAACGTGTGAATCTTAGGAAAATCATGAACAAATCTTGAGAGCTAAGCTGCTGAATAAAACAGCACACAATTTCCCAGTTTATTTCATGTTAGTGCAATCTCTATCTTCCTCTGTCTGTCTGCTCTTTTCCAAGCATACATGCTTCAGAGAAGGTGCTGTGTAGTGTATCATCAGGTTAGTAACAGTTCATAGTCAAGTTGTAGGCAGGACTTGTATTATTTTAATGACAAAGGATCCTGCTGTCCTGCTGCTGAAGCCTCTCGAACACTCCGTATGGGATACACTGGTTCCACATCCTGTGATGAGATGAGAGAAAAAGAAGAGAAATTAAACATCTTGCCTTAAAACGTGAGGAATCACATGATGAGACACACACATGGATGCAACCAGAGTTTTCTCACCTCAAAGTCTTCATTCTTTTGCAGTTTCGCAGACTGACTCCGAGGCTCTGTGCTCCGACATCTGTCAGCTTGTTAAACTTCACGCTGTCAAAGAGAATCGAAACAGTTCACGCTTTAAATGTGTACTGCTGTGGCTACTGAGAGTGAAAACACATGTAAAACACATCATATATGTATATAGTGGCAGTGGTGGACGATGTATTCAGATTGTTGACTTAAGTAAAAGTAGCAATACCACATTATACAAATACTCCACTTGTAAGACCTATTTTCATAAAAGTATCTTCTCTCAGCAAA